>CAJVPK010000766.1:0-22218 GCA_910592015.1 Diversispora eburnea | reverse complement strand
AAAAAAATTATGTGGGGCTTTTATTTAAGGCCCCAAAATTTTTAAGGCTCGCGAGCCTACTTTGAGGCTCGAGCCAGACCTTAGTTGGACTTGGCTCGCGAGCCTATGAGCCTATAATATCAGGCTCGGCTCGGCTTGGATCGGCTTGGCTCGCCAGGCTCGCGAGCCTTAAGGCCTATGAGGAGCTTTATGCCTGACTAAGTCAAAAACTAAAAACATGAAACTTAAGGTCATAAATAATTTTATAGAAAGGTATGGCAATTGAAAGATTGAAGAGGAGTCGTTAGAAGAATTGTTATTGGTTTTGTCATCAGATAACGTCCTATATGTCAAATTTTCGTATGCAGAACGTGAGAAATCACTGAAGTCTGTTTTAATGTAAGTGACGTTAATTGCTCTACGCAAAAGAATGGTCACAGATCTACGAGCTACGGTAAATCCGTCGCAGACATTATCCGTCACTTCTTCTACGGCTTTAACCAAAAAATCTATCACTTTGTTACGAGTCATAACAAATGCGTTGTAGACGTCATCTATAGCCAGATAATATGATACCGCAAATTCGCGCTTTGGATCAGATATTTTATTACCTGCAAATAATTGACCTTTGGCGTTATTAATTTCTTTGGAAAGAAATCGTAAGTTAGTTTCATCATTGACGATATCCTTCAATTCATTAAGGTTTAACTTAATACTGCAGCACATTTTATCACGGTATTCTTCTGGCAAGTGTCCAAGCCAATTCGTGATAATTTGTGCTTCAAAAACATGGTCAGCATCATAATAAGATAGATTATCTTCGATATCTTTCAAGGTCTTTTGGATTATCATTCCGCTATTGGGTTCATATTCATATGCAAATGTATTAGGATCGGCTTTTTTGGCAGTATCTCGATAATTAGAACTCTTAATTTCATCTGCTGTTAAACCACAAGAAATTGATGGCTCTGGTATCTCAGGCTCCTCAGGCTCCTCAGGTTCCTCTGTAGATGTTGAATTCGTTGTTCGTGTTGATGTCGTTCGTGTTGGCGTTCGTGTCGATACCAATGTCGATTTCGAGGTCAATGTCGATGTTGCAGCACAACGGCCTATTCCGACGCAAATCTTGTCCTTCTCGTAGCAATAACCGTTTCCGCAACTATTGTAGCCTGGCGGACAACAATAACCATCTTCAAGACATAGGTAGCCTGGTAAACAACAACCTCTTTTGCAACATGAGTTTCCCGGATTACAACAACCGTATTCACAAACTTCGCCACACACCGTTTCGCAGCAATAATCAGTCCCTGGACATTCATATGGATATCCAGGTGGACAGGTAGCCCTTTCTACGTTAGATGAGGATGAGCGGTTTGAGAATATCCTAGCATATTTTTTTTCGCTCTGAAAGGCATCAAATAATTTGACTCCTCCCCATTTCAAGGACTCTCTAGCAAGAGCAAAATTGCTATAGATTGCAATGATGAAAAGTGTTAACGTTAGATTTTTCATTATTGTACTTAGTTTGTGGGTACAATTGTTGTGGGAAAGAAACATTTTGAGGTGGTGGTTTGTTACAATTCGGTTGAAATACATTAAATACATTATAAGTTGCAGTTGCGTATTACAATTCTAAAAAAGGCCAATAAAAAATAATTCTTGTCCGGTGATGATTGAATCCGCATATTCTAAATTTTCAGATATACTGTACGACCATTTATAAATTAAAATCAAGTAGGGCATGGAGTTTTATATAAATACGACGGATTGAGTAAAGGTAATGATGAGTCAAAGACTCGAAGCTTTGCTTCCTTGAAACTTATTTGTTCTGCGTTATCTCTTTCAAATCATCGCGGATGCATCACATATTTTTCTTTTCCTCAGTAGCGATCAAAAATTTCTCTGGCTCTACCTTCTGGATTTTGTTTGGTACACTTACTTGGATTTCCGGTAAGCTCTGTTTAGCAATTATAACTTTCTTTTGATCGATACGAAAAGGACAGTTAAGAAAATAGTGATCGTCTTTACCTAGACAGCTCCAGTCGCCCCATATTCCTAAACGAGTATGTACTTCTTTACATATCGGACATTTAGCTTCTGAGTCAGTATATTTAAAAACATCTCGGTACCATGCATTCGAATTAGTGTAAGACAGGAAAGGGAAGCGTTTATGTACTGCTTCATGGATTGTACTTTTCTCTTCCAGAAACTTGGAAATTTTGATGATACAGTCTCGTGAAAGATGATTGTTTAGATTCGGAAATTTCAGAGTTTATCCAGGGATCGAGTCATTCTACAGTAAATCAGAATAAATAATAAATAAATTAACATACGTTATTTCTATAAACTTTTTGACCGAATATCTACGGAAATAATTTTACCGAATTTTCAGATACAGATTTACGAATAAGGAATTTTTCACATATACTATCCAAAATAAGATGATTTATTGTTACAAAATTCGAGTTTTATATGCAGTATCATGTAAAGTGGCTGACACGATGATATGTATAAAACAGGCGTTTTTTTCGTGAAACCCAATTTCTCATATATAGCCCGTTTAGGTATTTTTTATTATTTTTTGGTCATGAAACTCGCGATTCCACTTCGATTGTACAATAATAAACGAATTTTCTACTTACATGTTTCTCATGTTTTATCATCATTACGTGGCAAAAGAAAGGTGAGAAATAAATAGCCCTCGAATCTTTGAAGGTGATAATATAAAGCAATTAAAATTACATTTTGCACATGACTAGATAATCTAAATCGCATTCGGTGATTCAATTTCTTACAATATAAAATTACATTTTGCAATGATTGACTCAATAATCAATTTTTTTTTTCAATGTCTGCATTCGTCAAATTTTTTTCAACTCTTAAGGAATCGCGAAATATAGTCAGAGTCTTACTTAAACTCCCGAATCACATCAATACTCAAGCAAATAAATTTACGAATGATGATGTAAAAGCAATGAGAGTACAATTTCGACCAGCATCTGAAAACCATGTTATTCCTAATGAGAAAATAGAAGATTTCCCGGAGCAATATGTTTGCCCTCGAATAAATAGAAAAATGCTCAAAGATGATGATTTCAATGTTGGAAATATTAGCGATTTTTCCAATAAGTCTGTTCAAACCTTCTTTGATAAACTTGCTATTGTCACGAGAAACCCACCAGGAATACCCGAGTCCCGCACTGATGATTTGGTTGCTGATCTGCTTCGTATTGCCCGACTGAATGATTACCCTTTGAAGATAGCGTGAGTAATTTGAGAAAACCCCATATTATCTCAATAGCTTCCTAAATTTTCTTTCTGCAAAATCAGACAACAACTACCATGTAAGCTACACATTTTCAACGAGCCTTATGTTTCGGCAAAACCCGAATTCGTGGTAACTAAGAAAGCGATATCTATGATTGTGGTAGAAGTATGTGTTATATTTATTGTTTTGCCGGTCAAATATCTTTGATTACTTAAATAGGTTTTCTTTGACAGGATAAAACCTTACAAAACGTTGATCCCAGATTTAATTTTGGGGAAATGCAAATTGCTGCCGAAATACTTTCTTGTGGAGATGAAAATATACGTAATGTTAAAAAGGTTACTGATCAGGTTTTATTTGCCGTTCGTTTTATCTCTACCTATACTACATTTTACAAGGCTGAGATTTCTGCAGAATATTGGAGAGAGTTTGCGAATGGTTTACCAAAAGATAATTCAGTTATAATTAAAAGATGGCCTGCAGAAAATGATGATAAAAGTGGTCTTGATCTTGCAGACCCAGATGGAAGGGAAGCTGTGTTAACTGCATTAACTAAAATTCGTCAATATCTTTTGAAATATTGTTACTAGTTAATTGGCTCATCAAATTTTGTGACAGACGATCAGAAAAGATTATGTATATATTTGCGATACGAAATAAAAAATAATACGTCATTTAAATTTTCGTGTTCCATAAATATACATTTATTTTATATCAGGTTTGTGAAGTGTAAATTGAATATTAAAGTTGTCATGTTAAAGTTAGCAAATTATACAAGACACAATTTTGATTCCTTGCCTCTTAAAATCGGGCTATTTTTACATGATTTTTATTTAGGATCAAAGCAAAAAAAATGTATTATAAAAGTTATCTTTAATTTAGATATGTATTATAAATTATTGTTATTGAAAATTTGGGATGCTTGATTAATGAACTCCTTAATTTTTTGAATCCTTTCGGGAATAACTATATTTCCGGTTTTTCATCATACCATACCTCAAGCAAGAAAATTCCATTATCTTGACACATGCATCTTTTTTTCCGATCACGATTTACAACATCCTCAAGTTTTTTGACATCTTTATACCAGCTAGTGCTATGAAGCCGATGCTGAGCCCCTTGTACTTCTAATGCAATTCGGTATTTTTGAAAGAAGGCATCAAGTTCTAACCCATTCAGGAAAGAAGGACAGTACTCAATTATTGGTTCCTCATTAAGAATTTCTTTAATTATCTGAATGCATTTAGTCTGAAATTTGCGATTTTTTTTAATTTCTTTTTCTGCCCAAATCTGTTCTAATTTTATAATTCTAGTTAAGATTTCAGCATTCTCTCTTTTAAGTTTATCATTCTCAGTTTCAAGTCTGGATTTCAATTCTTTCAAAGAATCAATTGTGAATTGAGAATCTGCCATTGTTCTACATAAAATACGGATTATTCAAAAGCTTGTTTATTAATATAATACATAACAATGATTAACCAATCACTTTCGCCAGTTAATATACAATAATATCAATAAACTAAACACGATTAATTATGCGAAATCAACCACCAGGGCTAGCTTTATTAATGTGGTAAAAATAAAATCTGGAAAAATTCTCAATCATATATAGTAAATTCGATCAAGTAACACGGTCAATCAACATGTACTAATTAGCATACATTATACAAAAAATAACATGTGATACGTTGTACGCTCCTCTAACAAAAAATCTTTATTAATAAAATATATATCCAATAAAAATACAAGATAAAATACATGATATACGATGAAAATACGAGATATTGATATATAAATAATTTATCTAGTCGTTATAATACTTGGGTGAAGATATAGTAGAGCTTGAACTTTGTCACTTGAGTCGTTCGGATCTAGTCTCTGATGAATGGAATAATAAAGATATATCAATGATCATGATATTTCGTAAAAGTAACAATGCTTCCACAAATTGCAATACATTTTCATCACTACTTGGTCGTATTGGTATTTCTACAGAGCAAAGGTGAAAGAGACGATGAATGTCGTAAGAATCTTTAATAAGAATATTCAAGTGCATCATACTTCCTGCAATCTGTATACCAAGGATTCCGAACTCATTTTTATCGGGTCTACATGACCTATACACATATGCTACCCCGTCATTCATTTCTCGCCATAATTTCACTTCATCATCATCTTTTTTACGCTCAGTACAAATTATACAGGAACACTCGATAAACATAAGTTCATACAACTTTTCTCGATGTTTTTCCATAAACATAACATCGGGTCATTTGCCTTGCTTACCTCTTCCTCTTCTGTTAGCACTAGTCAAACTTTGCCTTTCCGCACTAAACAAAAATAAATTAGTTGATTATGTAAAACATGTATAATATAAAATTTATCAAACTTACGTGCTAAGAAAACCATATTTTTTTATTGGGAGCTTTCTTAGGGAGGCCCGAATAAGAGGAACTATTATATCTGTTACGTATGTCCCCTCACTTTGAGCACTCACAAACTCTGCGTTATAGGCCAGATTCTTCCAAATATCTCTTAAGGAATCGAGAATATTTTTTGTAACATTTGCCAAAGTCTCGTCACTTTCCTTCCAAGTATTATCATGGAAAAGATGTTGTGGTATAGTTTCCATATCATCATGAAAATTTTCCACAAAGGTAGCACACATATCGTGAATAATAGAAGGTGTTTGTACCCGCATCTTGTTGGATGGTCTCATAAAAGATTTTTTTGCCCCACTCGACAGGTTTTGAACTAAATCAGACTCATCGCTTATTACCTTACTAGCAAGTGGGTCTCGCCATGTCAAATTCGATTCAGATATTTTATTCACCTCCTCTTGTAATTCTAGGGTCAATTGAGAGGAATTTTGCTATAAAAATATTATGCAATTAAAATGAGAATTTCTTAGTAAGTATTCTGGATGTATAATGACTATAATATAGTTAATATATCTGTACTCACCAAAAACTTTCTTTTTGAGTCGCCAATATTTACAGTAATTTCCTGTCTGTTAAGATGCTTCTCTAATCTTGCCCTTTTTATATCATTAACACTACGAACTCCTTCAAAGGCATCATTAAACTAACGCAAAAAGATATGTGTTAGATTTTTTTCAATAGTTATGAATCAACTAAATATCACAAGCTTGTGTCATCAGAACATTATAACAGGGTTGCTACTTCTCCGTGGCCTGCAGATCTATGCCTCCCCATTTTTCTGCAATTGAATATCAAAACTTGCGAGATTAAAGTCAGAGTGTCCTCATGCGTCCCCAGGTGTTGAACTCCCGGTACTAATAGACTAATGAACACCCAGGATTACCTCTATTTTTATAGAGTTGAATCTATAATAATATGTTAACAGATCACCCCCTGACTAAAGTCTCCACAGGTTCGAAAATTCAATATCAAAAATACGTCAAACATCAGATGATACTAAGAGGCTTATTTTATTCTTTGAAACAATGATAACTAACCTGTATAGGGATCTTAAGAAGCTTATTTTGAGCTATCAAATTATTAGAATATATATTTGTTGAAGCGTCGATAGCCCAGTTAACTATTTCTCTCAACGTATCTTGTTGAATTAATGGTTCGTCCTCCATTACTTGGTAGATAACTGAAAAAGCGGTTATATGCTCTATGGGAGAAGTAGTAAAAAAATTATAGATCGTTTGATATAATTCAGAAGACATGTTTATAATTTATTTAAGTTATAAAAATATGAGTTAGAAACACTAGCTTCGTTGTATAATAAAAACGCAACAAAAACTTTCAACAGCGTCAATATACTCCCTTTTAACATATCTCGTTATTTCCTTTTTAATATCTCGAAAAGCCATATATGCACTATAACAAAGAATATGTATATGTTTCATGTCCATTTGCTTGGTTATAAGTAAAAAGTCCACTATACTTTCCTTTTATCACTTTTTGTTGTTTTCTTTCATATTACACCGAAGAATAAATTAGGAAAAAGATAACGTATGCACAAGAACAAAGAATATGTATATATCTCGAGTTGATTAATTAGACCAGGTTATCGATATCCCTATTTGTAAAAAGTACAACATATCAGATTAGTTTTGCGATAAATATAAATTGTGGAGCAGTAAAGCTAATAAAAGTATAAAAAATGGTATTATATATCTGTTTTTAAGATGTTTTCACACAGATATGCAGAGTGTAATGGGGTACTAATTAAATTTGATAATCGGTGTATCGTATGAGCTAATGATGCATGCAGGTTCTATTACATTCTAATTCTTTCTATGGCATGTACAACATGATAGGTTAATTATTTTAGCGGAGATATTCGAAATAGATCTCCCATTCACATTCTATCATAACTATCATTCGTTGATTTCATATGCCTGTCAATCGTTATGAGTAATCATTGCAATAATATCTATTGCAAAGCAATGGGCTTCCCCTACACAAGTAATTTTATATAAATATTAATACCTGATCTCAAGATACTTTACTTTTCCATACTTCACCAAATCACAAAAATACTTTACATCTATTATATGATTTGCGTGACAAATTGGAATGGAAAAATAATCGAACCTAGCTCAAATAATATCGATGTATAGAAAATAATTTTGAAATGGATCTGAGGAATAGAGCGTTTCTATCCGAGTTGGATACTAAAGAGCTAAAAGATGAAGAGCTAGAAAGATTAACAATGTTCTCAACAGTAGATAGTCTCGATTCTGTACCCTTATATATCGAAACAACTTCTTTATCTTTTAAGCATAAACTGAAATCAACAAAAATTGAATTGTGCAATAGACATGTATATTGTAGGTCAAAAACGTTAAAATCGCTAAATATATATTCTCTATAATCGATAAATATGTCTGGTTTCGATATTACAACCTTCATCGATAAGAAAGATAGAATATTACCTAAACCCTTTAATATTTGTCCTAGGTATGATCTTAAATATGTCACTTCGTACATTGGACATTATCTCTCTTTTGATGGAAAACGATATGACGAATTCTTCGATAATGAGAAATTGTTCGACAATTTGTCTACTATAAAACAGAATGAAACAGCAGTTCAATGGGCAATACGAGTTAGAGTACCTTTACAGAATTTGTTGAATGCTGGAAAATTTAGTGTATACCATAGACTGTGTCTATTTGGATCATTTGGTCAAGGTAAATTTGTTAATTTCGATTATTATAGATTGAGAATTCATAAGAGCCATATGGCAATTTGTTTTGGTTGCTGAAAACTCATAAAAATTGATGATGTACAACCTAAAAAATCATTCCATTTTACTAGACAAAGGTATGTTGATCGTCTCATACCTAGTAATTTGATGATCAGTCATTGGGATAATGAATGTGATAAACTGAAAACTGATTCCGGAAGTGTCAGAGTTATACAACGGGCATATAGACGATTTCAAGAAAGAGTACCATCAAATGCACGCCTTGCTTGGTTAAGTTTATCGAATGATAATACTACAGATGATGAGAAATTTCTAGGTCTAACCCCTCGTAAAGTGAAAAATTCCACATCCATAGATCGAATTAAAATGCGTCTTAATAAGGAATATACCAAGTACATAAAAAAATATAATAGGTATCCTTTTGTTGCTGAAGAGGAAATTAGAATGTATAAAGAATATATTATTCCGTATGATTGGATGGGTTCTAAAAAATGGCAATTGAGATATCGGTTTCAAAAGCGACTTTTAAAAATAGAAACATAGTAAATACTTAATTAATTTATTCATGTATATCTATTTTTTCCTCGATGTATATTTCATAATTTTCATAAAGATTCCAATTTTTTCTGCATTGTAAAATACAATATTAGTTTCTTGATACTATATATCAGTTGTAAGCAACGACTCAAAGAGCCATGAAATTTAATAAAGCATATTCAGATTTGATCAATAAATTACCACCATCCTTAGTTAATGAAGCTTGGAAACACTTAATATCTCGTAAAAAAAATCCAATGACTGCAGAGGAAGCTAGTACAGTGAACCCATTAGTCGAATCATTTTTAAGACATGAAGTTAATAGATATCAGAAAAAATTAAAATACCAACGCAAAAGTTTACCTTTATTTAAAAATTCCTTATATGATACAGATATGACTAATCAGGAAACGCAAACCCAAGATATTGACCCAATTTGTGATCAGACACATAAGTGTCCTTGTTTTGCATGTGAGGAAGAGATCAATTGCCACATTAAGAAAGAGTTAGATAGTTTATCCCTACAATTGCTTGAATTCAACAAAAAAACTTTTGACCCTTTTATACAAGAAATCACTAAACGGCTTGAGGAGCGGGTTAATGCTAATAATAAATTGCGCAGTGAAATCGATCAACAGAAATTAAAATTGCAAAAAGCAGAAAAATTACTTGCATGTCTGAAGTCCCAATCTATTCATCCAATTTCAGAGGGGAATCCCAACCAAGACGTACACTTAAAGGATCGTCCACCGCTTTAGTAAAATCGAATACTACAAAATCTCGATCTCGCAAATGTTTATCAATAATCTTAGATGCTTTTTTTGGATCATCCGTATATTGGCGTACGATTCTGCAGGCCGGCCAAAGTAGTTTTGGTCTCGTGATATGCAAATATAATTCCCCTGCTTACTAACTCACGCGTTTTCTTTGTCTCTGACTCTAAAAAATTTCCACTCTTCTAGCATTTGCTTACTAACTCACGCGTTTTTTTTCTTTGCCACTTTGACTCTAAAAAAATTTTCACTCAACTATAATCATGTCTTCATCTAAAATGGTACGAAAGTTAATGCGAATAGACTTTCATTTTTTGCGATCTCAGCTTTTTACCTTTCGTTCATTCCAAAAATAGATACATGAATATTTTACACGAAAGGTATCCGAATGGGACATCATTGGATTCCTCAGTGAATGTGACATAGAATCTTATAGACAAAAAATAGAGTGTTACCTAACGTCCCTCGAGTTGATCATTTCCACAGAGGATGGGCAAAAGCGTAAAAAAGCGCAGAAACTCTTCAATCTTTACAAGCAGGAAAGTAGAGTTTTTTCTTTTTTAATATAAGTGGCGTGATAGGGATCTTCGAGCTATCCTATCATTCAAGTCTTCGAGCCGAGCCACAAAGACAGTGTTGGGGCACAGGTGACCTTCGAGCTTGCCTGATGTTTAAAAGTCTTCGAGCCTACTGACACTGTTAGCCACAGATACCTTCGCGCCTGTCTGATGGCAAAATGAAAGTTAGATGGAAAAATGAAGTTAGATGGAATGAAAATATAATAGTTAAGGATTCTACTAATTTTCTAAATTTATCATTTTAGGGTAATCAACCCGATAAAAAACGAGCAAAAGAGTGAAACAATATGCGTTCGTGTGCACAGTTTAATATCCACCATCCAACTATAAATGGGACGGTAAACGGAACGGTGAGCGGGATGGTGAACGGGCCAATAAATGGTGTAAATAAGACTATAATTGGCAATGCCAAACCTGTGCCAAAGAACAATAATCAGGATGAGGTAAAGCTGCGATGGTTTTTTCTCTTAATTTTTTTTGATACTGATTTTTGTGTTTCTGTAGGATTCAATTGGCGAGATCGGCACTTTCTTCCAAGATCCTTCTGACCAAAGGTCAACCAAATTTATTGAGAAACTCCGGGAACCAGAAATATTAAGCGACGACTCCAAAGAAACATTCAATGAGGAGGACGAAGTATGATCTCGGAATTGTTAATGTTCATAGCAATCAATTACTAATCGGCGTGATTCTTTTTTAGGCTGAGTCAGGATCACAGAACTCCTTTTCTACATCTAAGAATGATAATGATTCGGACTACATATCAATGTATCGCATGATTATCTTTTGAACGATATTCTTCAATTTTTCTTAGACTATAATTTTATTTCCTTTGTAATACAAGCGACACTGACAAATCAACTTCTGAAGAATCGGCTTCTGATACCGATGCATCTGAGGACAATATAAATGAGAAGGATCCCCCAAAAATTGGCAAGACGGCTTTTCGTAAGGCCTATAATGCTATCCCAAACTCTACAAAGTTGCAGTTGAGCACAGGCAGAATAGTGGAAGACATTCTTTTTGAATTTGTTAAAGACATGGACTATGAACAGTAAGTTTCTCAAAATTTAAATTCTTTTTATCCTGCCATTCACAATACTGACGATGATTTGATTAGCCATGCCCATTCATATATTGTTGACTTTGATGATAAGGATGTCAAAGCGTTGTTTACTGATGAAGAGTGGAACGAACTAACCAAAGATCGAATTGGGGTTCCATCTTTTCCACGTGATATCGCAGAAGAGTTAGCAAAATATGGAAGCAAAACGTTAAAAGAGCTACGTACAAAAGTGATGAAATCATATCTTAAGGAAGAAGAAGAATATGATGTCCACAAGCATTATAATCAAGAATGGATCCAAATGACCATGCGAACACTTTGCAATCTGTTTGAGAATATAGATACTCCCTTAGTAAAGACCCAATATGAAGATTGGTTCACGGTTGCACTTTTTGGAACATGTATCGATTTCTGCATTAGGGATGCACAATTGGGCACTGACGTTAAGAGGTTTTATCCATTTCCGTTAATGTAACAATGAGTTACCATCATTTCATAATTTCACTTATTTTATCACTTTTATAGAACCGACGCACCATCATTGAGTAGTGCCAACAGAAAGAATCGGCATCGGAAAGAAAGCTCGTTGGTCGCAAAATCGATGGGATAATATACATAACTAATAGACTTCTTGAACTCGGGGCTATCGAAGGTGCAAGGGCTTTTGCGGGAATTTCCGATAACAAATATCTTCTCGAGTCATTCAAGATGCCCAAAACACTTCGAGACATGTATAGTGATTTGATTAAGGCTGTAAATTATGATGATCAAAAAGCAGATAAACTTCAAGTATTTGGCATCTTACACTTTGGATTGTATATTCAATTCGCAAGATTATGGCGCGCCGGTGGATCGATCTGCATTTTTCGCAAAGATCCCCAATCTTTCTATATAGAAAGCAAGTTCTCGAAAAATGGATTAAGTTCCTTCATTATTTTTCTGAAAAAGATATACCAATATAAGGTATGATAAATCTTATATTGTAGTTATTGTTTTATTTCTCTTCCGTGTTCTAATTATTTTCACAGATTATGATTAAGAACAACCTACAAATTCTGAATATTCTGAACGACGATGATGATACTGAATCTGATGACTTATTAAAAAAATTGCTTGAGGATGAACAATACTCTACTCCACCACCCGCGCCAATTAAATTTTTTGTTGAATGTGAGAACACTCCGAAGAAAAAAAAGAATAAAAGGTGTAATTCGAAGGAAAAGAATACAAGGCGAAAAAAAATAAAGTCGTGATTTAACTCTTGTGACAAAACAATCAAAATGTAATATAATATTTTTTTTTATTTTTTTAATAAAGTATTTACTTTTGTCATGCATTGCGCAAAGTATAAAATTTTAGGAACATAATTTTTAATTGCGCATTTAAAGTTTCGAGTTTACTCAATAAGACCCAACTCGCGAAGGTGCTCTGGAATAACTATATATGGGTCTTCATAGTACCAAACATACCTTAAAACGATCCAATTTTCTTCGCACAATTCTTTCTTGAGTTGATCCCGTGCCTGCTGTTTGATAAGATTATTGGGATCTCCGCTATGAAAGAATTTGATATATTTTTCATGTTGTTGTCCCTGTACTTCGATAGCAAATCCATAATCCGGATAATAAATATCTAGTTCTAATCCTATTGGATGCTCAGGTGTTTTCAAGAAATCTGGTCTACGATTTTCAGATGGTGGACCAAGATACTTTGTTACAATTTCTCGACATAATTGTTCGCGTTTATATTTATAACAAAACGGACACCAGGTACCACTTTTCACATTACCAAGAGATGCTTGCCATAAATGGCCCTCTTTGCAACACCATGATAATGGCAATTGATTATTTTTATACTCGGTTGAAAGGCATTGCCCGTGTTTAGATAATGCAATTTGTTTCGCATCATCAAGAGTTAATTTCATACTACCTGCGCAATACGGACACCAACTTCCTTGTTGAATACTATTGGGAATAGCTTCCCATCTATGATTATTTTCGCAAATCCACTCTAATTTTGTTTGTGAATCATAGTATCGATCTGAGAGACAATTCCCATTTTTTATTTTTGCAAGTTTACGCATATCCTCTATTGACTGATATCGACCAATACAAAATGGACACCACTGTCCTCTATTTTTAATGTGATTAAGGTCGTTTTGCCATTGATGATTGAATTGGCATTTCCAAATGAGCGGATCATTATTATTTTTATACTCAGTTGAAAGACATTCACCATGCCTGGATAATGCGATTTGCTTTGCGTCCTCAAGAGTCAACTTTATATTACCTGCACAAAATGGACACCATGCTTCGGAATATTTAATGTTATGAAATGGGCTATTCCAAATATGACCTTGATGACATTTCCATGCCATTGGCGTATCAGAATTTTTATATGTGGTTGAAAGACATTTGCCATTTCGGTTGAGTGCAATTTGCTTGGCATCTCTTAGAGTAAGTCGGGCATTACCTGCGCAATATGGGCACCATTTACCACTTTTCACATTGCCAACAGATGCGCGCCATAAATGATTTTCTTTACAACGCCACATTAATGGTAATTGATTATTTTTATACTCGGTTGAAAGGCATTTTCCATGTTTAGATAATGCGATTTGTTTGATATTTTCAAGAGTTAGTTTTACGGTACCTGCACAATATGGGCACCACGATCCAGAAATTTTAACTCTACGAAGTGGGGCACTCCATGTATGATTCTTAGTACAACGCCATATTAATGGGGTTTTATTATCTTTGTATTCAGTTGAAAGACATTTCCCACCACGGGATTTGGCAATAGCATAAGCATCATTTAAAGATAATTTTTTCATAGCAAACAAAAGATTTACTAGTTTTTAAATTTTATTCTTCTAATTTTAAAGGAGTATCCCATCCGAGTCTAATTGAAAGTGGATCATCTATCGTCTTAGTAAAATCAAAAACTATAAAATTTCGATTCTGCAAGTGCTTTTCAACGATCTTGGATACCTTTTTGGGATCATCTACAAATTGACGTAAAATACGAATGAGATCTTCTCGGCTTCCCCCATTGTTAAATAGTGCAAGGTGGCTTAAATTTTCACGAATAATTTTAGGTGTTTGTGTATATTTCTGGCTCACATATATGGGTGAGATATTTTGATGCCGGCCACTAATGAAGTACGGAATAATTCGTTCTTGTACTTTCTTTGGCTCAGCACATAAATCCTCAAACACGACAACTGTACTTCGTTCTGAAGAGAATTTAGTTATATCGGGAATCTTATCTGGTGATATTCTTTTAAATGTTACATCTTCTTGATACTGTTTTGGGGTATTCGCAAAGATCTGGAAACTGTTTTGAACTAATTTCCATTTTGGCTCAAAATGCTTACCTATTAATACGAGATCATCATTTTTGATATAATGATTTCCTTTCTTACCTTTAAACATTCGTTGTAATTTGTTACCTAGCATAAGATTAATTATCATATTCGTTTTTCCACTATTGGAGCCTCCACATACCAGTAATCTAAATGGGAGGTCAGGTAAAAACTTATTGCCTTTCATTCGTTCTGAGGATTTGCTAGATGTTTCGTCGATATTGTATACAAATATGGGTATTTTTTCTTCTTTCATCCCAATTAGGCTAAATAATGTTATTATATCAAAAAATAATAATTCAGTTAGCTCCGTTATAATGATATACCTGACTCACTATTCACATCTAAATTCCAACTGATAATAACAAGAGTGGAATTTTTATTCTGCAAGGTTATGATTGCATTTGTGCTGATTTTTCCACAATCCTCAATGTTAAGTTTTTGAAGATTGCGTAAATTTGCTAATGCGATCATAGATACATCATTAATATTACAACATTCAATTTGAAGGCCTTCAAGATTAGGACAAAGCTGTACTATCTTACAAACAGACTTGTTGAATACGAGTTCACACCCATTAAGATTGAGATATTTAAGTTTTGAGTTAGATTGTGCGATTTTTTTAACTGATGTATCAGTAATCTTTTCACAGTCTTCCAATATATATTTTTGCATATTTGAACAAGTTACAGTAATTGCGCATATACCTTCATCTGTTATTTTTTAGCATCTGACTAAACTTAGAATGAGAAGTTTTGAGCAGAATTCAGCAATCTGTTTTAATGATGCATCGGTAATATTACTTCCTCGTAAACCAAATTATTCTAAGTATATGTAGTTTTGTGTAATCTCGATTATAGATGCATTGGTAATATGCTTATAATATCCCAATTTCAGGCAGCGCAAATTAGTACATAAGCGAGCAACTTTTTTCAGTAATATATCAGATAGCTTAAAAGATACAAGTGATAGGTGTTGTAGATTTTTTTTTTTTTTTGTATTCGGACCAACCCTTGCTCGTATTACATGAGTCGTACGAGCTCATTTTTAGTCACTAATGACATGGGAGTACTTTCTCATATCATAAACACTCACTGGACCAGCAGGATATTATCCTTCATAGATCCCAGGTTACAGCCCGCTATCAGCGGTCCAACAGAAACATCTGAAGTGAACTGATAGTTTATTATACTGAGATATCATTGTGGCATGAAAATCACGAAAGACCTGTGACTACACAGTACAGAGGGTGCAGAATTAGGAAGTTGGTACTACTCTCCACCCAGAAGCGTCTGGGCTGTCCATCACAAACACCTTTGTAACTAAGTAACACCCATCAGGAAATTTTAAAAGGCAAAAATCTCCAGAAATTTTTCAGCTCGATTATTTTTCGGAAGTTTTGTAGACTCCCGAAATTTTCCAGAAAAAAAATTCGTAATATTCTGAAAATTTTTGCAGTTTTCTAGAATTTTTTGTAATAAAAATTTACAAATATTCCGGAAATTTTGTAAAAAAATTCGCAATATTCCAGAAATTTTTTATAAAAAATTTTGTTATATTTTCAATTTTTTCGAAAAGTTTTGATAAGTTACAATTATATATAAACAAATTGTTTTATATTTATAATTTATTATTATTTTATCATATTTATAATTATTATTATTTTATTTATTAATTTTAATATTATATTTATAATTATTATTATTTTATTAATTTTAATATTTACAAAAATTTTTGAAATATATAAAATTTATTCTATTGTTCACTAATGTTATTGTCATTATCATCATCATCATCATCTTCTTCTTCATTATCTTCTTCATATTCATCTTCATCCTTTTTTTTTATTTTTATTTTTTTATTTTTACTTCGTAGGTTTTTGACTTTAATTCTTTTTTTACTAATTTTTTTATGTAATTTTGAAGTGATTGGAAAACCTTCTAATTCTGGAGGCTCTTCAGATAGAGATTGAGATTTTTCAAATCTTTCGGAAGTAAAAAATCTTTCAGAAGCTGAAGCAAGAGCAAAAGAATTTTTAAAAGTGGAAACAAGAGCAGAAAAATTTTCAGGAGCGGAAGCAAGAGCAGGAAAACTTTCAGGAGCAGGAGAACTTTCGGAAGCAGGAGAACTTTCAAGAGCAGGAGAATTTTCAAGAACAGGAGAACTTTCAAGAGCGGGAGCAGGAGATCCGGGAGTAGAAGATTGAGGAGAATATTTAAAAATTTCTTTATTTTTGATTTTTTCCTATATTATATATATTTTATTAGTTTGTTAATTTTTGAAATTTTTTAAAAATCTTTGACAAAATATAGAATTTACTTTATTTTTTTCAAGAATTGGTAATATTGTTTCTTCAGTTATTTTTATATATTTATTCTTGGGGTCAAGAAAGATTTCAGTTATTGATATTACCTAGGAAATTTGTTAATCAGATAAATTTTTTTTTTTAGGTCATGCATCTTTTATAATTCTTTCCATATATGTTTCAAATTCTTCTACATTTCTATTAATTTTTGTAAATAAATTTTTAAAGCATTTTAATATAACTGGCTTTTTTTTACACGTGATAATCTCGGGTGACTTTTGCAGTATTATTTATAGGAGGTAAGCCCTTGTTTACAAAAACTTTGAAGATGGCAATTTTTACTTACGAACATGCTGTACTATGTTGACTTCGCAGTCTTTCAGTTAACTATAAGTTTTTTAAAAAAAAATAAGTAAAAGACAAAAATAAAAATTTCTAAATTTACTTATACTACTTTGTATTTTTTATATTCCATCATGGTTTTTTAAAAAAATAAGTATACAAACGAAAATAAAAATTTATAAATTTGCTTACATTCTTTTATATTTTTTGTTATAGTAATTATTCTATCCAGTATTACTGAAGGTTGAAAAAAATTCATCATCAGTTTTTTTTAAAAAAAATGTAATTACAGCTTTCATTTTAGCAGGATTTGGATATATTTTTTTTTTATCAAGTCTTTTATTATATCAGAAATTATAGCCAATTTGTAAAAAATATTAGTATTTCAAATATTTGTAGAATATCTCAAAAATTTACATCCTACTGACATTCAAGTTGTCTTTATCATATGAGAGAATAGTAATTTCTTCCCTAATTTTTTTAATATTTTCTTGTATAGTTTCTTGATTTTTAAGAAGTACCTCCATACTTTTTTGAAACGAATTTTGTTGCAAAAGTATTCTATTTAAAACTATGAAAAAAAAATAATTATTATAGTTTTTCTTCGAAATAATTAAATAATTAATATTATACCATTATTATTATTTCGAGGAAGTAAGTCTTCACTTTCTGTTGTGATTTAATTCAAACTTGTAGAGGGATGCAAAGTGGAACGAGAAGAGGAAGAACTTGTGGAAGGGCATGAAGTAGGATGAAAAGAGGAAGAACTTGTGAAGGGATATGAAGTGGAACGAGAAAAGAAACTTTTTTTTTGAAAATAATTTGTTAAGGTTGCTCATATTTCTACATTTTTTTTATAAATAAATAATTGAATAAAAGTATTTATAATAAAATTTATTCATAATATTTTGGTATTTTTTATTTTTATCTTTACATACTCAAAAAATAAATGTAAAAAAAGTTTTATACGTTTGAAATATTTATGAAAAATAAAAGTAAAGAAAAAAAAATCAAAATACTTGTAATGTTTAAAAAAAAAATGTTTTCGAAATGTTTTGAAAAAAAGAAAAGGTTTATAAAAAAGATTTGCAAATCTAAAAAAATAAGAGCAAAAGAATAAATATAATTGATATGACAAGAATAAATATAAATATAATAAATATAGAAGAATATGACATATCAAATAAATAAAAAAAAAAAGATAGGAGTAAAGTGTATAATGAATAGGTAGGAGTAAAGAGCATAATGAAAAAGAAAAGTAGGAGTAAATAAATATAAAAGAATATGGAAGAATATGGCATATCATGTAAATAAACAAAACAAATAAAATAAACTAGATCATTTTTGTGTTACATCAATTTTGTATTACATTTATGAAAAAAATGCTTAATTTCTTTTTTAATCACAGAAAGTAATGTATATATCTGTATTCTTTTTTTCTGAATATAATATAGTAAAAATATTTTTTTTTTTATATTACAAATGTTTTAATAATATGAAAAATGTAGATCAAAGAGAAAATTTTTAAAATTTTCTTAATTTCTTCTTTAATTACAAAAAAAATATATTCTTTTTTTATAGATATAATATAAATAAGATATTTTTTTATATTACAAATGATGAATGTTTTAGCAGTATAGAAAATTGTAAAACAAAGAAAAAATTTCTTAATTATTAAAAAAAGATAAAATATCAATAAAATAATTCTGAAAAAAATATTTAAACACATAAAAGTTTATTGAAATGTTATTACTAATTTTTAAAATTAATTAAATAATTTCAATACTCTTTGAAAAAAACTTTTTAAAATAATGTTTTATAAATGTGAATATTGTGATCATTATTTTTTGACTTGAAATATATACTTTCAACATGTTAATAGATGCATTAATTATATCGAATCAAGTACAGAAGAATCTATTAATGATATTTCAGATATGACCTCGAGTACAAATAAAATGTTATTAGATGGTATAGAAGAATTTTAAAATATTCAAGAAGAAAACTTACCACCATTATCTGAAAGTTTTTACCATTATGAAAATTATAAAAGTAATTCAAATTATATTGATGATATTTCTTTTGGTAGGATGTTACAAATTAATAACATTCCAGAAGAATATGAAAACTTTAATAACATTTTATTCAAAAATTTACAAAGTTATAAAGAAGAATTTGAAATTGAAAATATTAAAGAATTTCTAAATGAGGCATATGCTGACTCAATGATATTTATTATAGAGAATAATTTTAGTAATAAAGCTAGAAACACAATTATAAAATTCTTTAACAAACATTCAAATTTATCTTAATTATCACCTCTTCTAAAAAATATTGAAACTGGATGAAAATTCATGAAAAGAATGAATATTTCACAATTATCTTATTTTAAATATTGTATACTTACTTATAATAGTTAAGAATATTTTATTTATTATCATCCTATTAAAAATTGTATTAAAAACTTTTTATCAATTTCTGAAATATCTCAGCATTTTATATTTCAATATGAAAATTTGGAGGCAAAATGTATTTATAAATTCCTTACATTATATTAATAAGTATTTAAATTATTATTGTTTATATAATATTAGTTCGAAAAGAAAAAATCATATGAAGAACAAAATTCTGAAAATTGGTAGAAATATACAGAATTCTCAATTCCATTTGTAATATGTATTTTATCTCTTATCCTTTATTCAGATACAACTACAACAGATACATTAGGAAAAAATTTATTATATCCTATTTACATATCTCTCGAAAACATTTTCACGTGATGAAGAAATAAGGAAGATACTAAACAATTATTGAAATATCTTTCAATTTTATTTGTTAAAACTGATAAAAAAAAAAGTCTCCTGAATTTAAGAAGATAGCTCGTGAAACTTTTCATAATTTTATTAAATTTCTATTAAATCTATTACTTAAAAATAGTAATGATGATATAGATTTAAAAATAAATGATGAAAATATTTAATTTTATCTGAAAATATCTATTATAATCTGCGATTGACCAGAAGTATATACTTTTTTATTAATTTATAAATCAATCAATTCAAATTATCCTTGTCATTTTTGTCTAGTACAGAAGGAAAATTTGATAAATACAAGAAAAGATGAAGTGATATTCCATAACCATAAAAATATGATGAAACATTTTAATAATGGTATTGATCATTCAAAAAGTTTAAAACAGGTTAAAAATTACTTTTGAAATATTCCATAAGTTTTTATTTTTATATTTTTATTTATATATTTTTTTTATAAATATATCTAACTTTATCTGTTTAAATTTAGAAATTTAAATATTTATGTAGCTACTGTAATTAATAGAATGTATTACTTAGATTTAGGTCTATACCATTATCAAATAGAGTATATCAAATTATTATTAGGAAAATCTTTAATGAATAAAACGAGCCAGAGAATTGTAGCTATTTCAAAATATCTGGAATTAAAAATATTTACAGGAGGATTACAAACTATTGTTTGATTAACTGCAAATAAATATAGAGATATCATGAAGGTAATGATATTTGTGATTAATAATTTATTAAATAAGGATCTTTCAAAAGTCTATATGAAATAGAATGAAATGTATTTACTGAGTAGGTTGAAAATATTTAAAGAAAGTGATTTAAAAAAGTTCCAGGTAATTTATTAATATATATTAATTAAGTAAAAATAATAATGCTAATTATCTTATCAATGATATAGATAGCAATCAATGAATAGGCCAATCTATTTATTAAATTATTTCAAACATATTCACCTTCTAATATGAAATTTCCAAAGTTACACTTATGGATTTATCATATTGTTGATACAATTCAGACATATGAAGTGATAAATGGATATACAACTGAGGCATATGAAAATTTGTATAAAACTTATGTAAAAATTCCATATCGTCTTAGTAATAAAAAAGATATAGAGAAGCAAATAATGGAAAATGTAAGTAAAAATAATTATTTATTAAATAATATTTCAAAATTTAATAATTTCTATATTTTAGATTTGATGTCGAGTAATTATTTCGTAAGTTCATATGGAAAAGAAAACTAAAACTCTGGTATCTTTCACATATACTGTAAAATTATTTGACTTTGATATTTCAGAATCTATTATTGACAAAAATAAAAATAATACGAAATTAAATGAAAATATGATAAAAGGTTTTATCAATTTTAATGAGTGTTTAGATTTGTATCTTGTTATACTTGATATAACTTTTACAAATATCAAATAAAGATATTTGAATTTATTATATTAAAAAATGATATCATTTTATGTGCAACAAATAAATTTCATGGTCAGCTATGGTTTAGTAATATTTTTATTAATATGGATATGGATAGTGAGAAATATTCTAAATATCTGTTAGATAGTGAAACTTGTTATACACAGGTATATGCAAATTATAATATAACTTTAAATGATTGTCATAATAAATGTAGAAAATAATTAAATATATACTTTTTATTTATTTAGACATTATTAATAATGGAAGTAATACTATCAAATAAATTATTATTGTATCTTGCACTTATATAATAGTATAATTTTAAGTTACAAAAAATTCCATTTGTTTATGACTATCTTTTATTAAAATTAATAGAATTGTATTATTTTATAGAAATTGAAACAATTGAAAATATAGTTCATATAATTTCACAATTGATAGAACTAATAAATATTTTGTTAATAAATTTATATTTTAATTGCATTATAATTGTATCATATAATTATAAAATATTATTTTTATATTATATATTATATAGTTATAAATTATTGAATATTTTGTTTTTCTGTTTTC
>CAJVPK010000765.1:0-22240 GCA_910592015.1 Diversispora eburnea | reverse complement strand
TATTTATTATTATTTCAGTTATTAAAAGAACCTGTTTATAAAATATCAATAATAAGTAAATATTCATCATTATTTCATAAGATATTTATATTGATCTTTACCTGAGCAAAGTATACACCATTATCTGATACATATTCAAAAATTTCATCTGAACTCATTTCAACTGCAATATTACTGAACCAAGATTTTTTATAGAATTTATTTGTTACATGTATTATTGTTCTATTTTTTAATGTCACATTACTATATATATGAAATTTTATATTAATTTCTTTATGTTCGGATAGATTTGTTTATAGAAATTTAGATAATCATCTAAACAATTCAAGAAATTTTTGAAGCCAAGTTTCATTTTTTTTTCGAAGTCCGGATTATTCATTCTTATTTGAATATAAATTTCAGCATTTTGTATACAAAATTCATATAATTTTTTTGAATATTTAAATGCTACTGGAGTTTTTAGTACTTCTTACAAAAAACTTTTCATTATGATGTCTTTGCGACGATTCTAAAGAAAATATATTAATATAAATTTAAATAAATATTATATAACGATTTTTATCAAAAAAGAATACTTATAATGTTCATGATTTGTTTTTTAATTTCTTTTTTATTTGTTAATTTATAGGGCTTTTTGACGTAATCTTTATAGAGGCTTTAATATGTTTCTGTTGTATACCCATTAATGACACCAAATTCACGAATCGAAGAGCAGATATGGAACACCCACAAATGTAATTTGAGGAATTGAAGCTTAGATAGTAAATATTCTTCAAATAGTTCAATAAATAGTTTTACCCATTCATTTATTGATTCTTGAAATTATTTAGAAAAAATTTTAATAAAAATTATTATGTAACGAATTAAAATATTATATAAAGATATATACTGTTACCTGCAGAAGAGTAATATCAGATTCTTCATAATTTTCTTTTCTTGATAATAAATACATTTTATTTTATCTTAAATATATTTTAGTAATTTTGTTATTTTTAATAAAATTTGAACTTTTGAAATCTTGGTAGAGATTGTCTACAATAAAAGTCATTATTTTCATAAGGCTTCAGTATTCCGAGATAGTTAGTAAGGTAAGATGTAAAAAACTGTTAGAAAACGATTTTAGATTTTTATAGTGAGAAATTTTTGTAATGTGACAATTCATTTTATCGGTAATAGATTTTCCATATTGTTTAGTAATTAAAACTTTAGTAAAGTTTAATTGATATTGGAAAAGGTCAAGATCAAAGTGGTACATTCTATCAGGTACTGTTGCGGCATATATATTAATATCCCTATTAAATTTTAAATTTTATTAATATTTTCATTATTTATTATTTAAAAGTATAAAATTTCATACTTACGAAATACTCCAAAAAAAATTTCGTACATTTTCAATGCTAACGTTTTTTTTCGTATTATTTTTATAATGTAATTTCATATTTTTATGAAATCTTGATTCCATTTAATTGTTATTTAAGTTTATATTTGATAAATTTTCTTTAGAAACGAGACAAAAATGACAGGGGTAATTTGATTGTGTTGATTTGTATGTTAATGCAAATGTACATGCTTCAGGCTAGTCAGAAATAATCATAGAAATTCTAGAGAAATACCACAATATTCTATTATTTAATTTTAATTTTATACTATTATTTTTGTTATATAACAGAGATAACAAAAATTTGAGAGATTTGTGAAAAATTTTGTGAACTATATTTTTATGTTCTTCAGATTTTTTTTGAGTATCATCTTTTGCCTTTATAATAGGAAGATATGCTAATAATTGTTTTACATCTGATTTATTTCTACGCCAGGTAATGATATTGCCAAGAGTTATAAAAATAGGATGCAAGATATTTTTTCCAAGAGAGTCAGTGGTTGAAGCGTCAAAATATAATATGATTGATATTAGATGTGAACCAAGTGATAAAGTTTTTTCTGTTTGTGCCTACTAATTGGAGGTGAACTACTTATTAATTTCTATTATTATTTGACTATAAAATGGTATATAATATTAAAAAATAATAATTTATAATATTATATTATTAAAATTAAATGTCATATATTTATATATATCATTTATTGATAAAATATTTTTAATACAATTTATTATAGGCCGATAATATATGATATAATCTTTGTTGTTGTATTTTAATATACACTGATCGAAAATTGATAAAACATACACATATCGGGTACCCAATATATGCATGGTGTGTCCCTAATATCGGGCATATATCGGGTACCCAATAAGTGTAGAAAATATTTTTTTACACTTATCGAATACCAGATATATATATAAAATATTTTCTACACATATCAGGTACCCGATATATGCCTGATATTAGGGAAACACCATGCACATATCGGGTACCCGATATGTGTATGTTTTATCAATTTTCAACCAGTGTTCTAACTCACCTCAAACCAATATATCTATTGATATTTTTACAGATATCCCTATATTTAATGTTCCAGAAATTATAACCTATCAACCAGAAAAATAGATATCTGAGTTATCAATCAATAAACATATTGAAAAAGCTAAAGAAAAGTAAAGCTTCAATATTCTATATTATATACTACTCACTTATTCCATCACTAACATAACCCAAGATCTTTTTGACTCAATAATAGATCAATTGGAAAGTTTAATTATTTTGCCATCAAAGTCTATCAATGTATTTTCAAGAGATCAAATGTGTAGAATCTTTGAACAACAAATCCATACTTCCTTCCAAGATCTTTTCCAGTTTATCTATTAAAGATGAACCTAAACTATCTCTTAACTTACCTATTAATGATAAGCCTAAAATTAATAATGAAGAAGTCAGTATCCAATTGAAAATATACCTTCAAGAAGAATGGGAAAAATGTCTCAGACAGTGGACTGTAGATCATGGCAAAGATCCAGATGTCTTTATAACTATAACTGAAAAAGATGGAGATTTGATATATATATATTGTAATAGATTATATTCAGATATAGACAAGATCTAGTTTGTAAAAGATACTGATGATATCTAGATACATTAATGGATATGAATAGGTGAGAATGGTTAATAAGTGAGAAAATTATGCTTCAAATATTTTAAGTAGTTATGATGATAAGGAATGGAAAGAAAAAATAGTCATACTCCAGGAAAATGAATATTTATAGTAAGATTACTATATATATATTAAGGAATGAATATGTGAATTTTGCAAGTAGAGCTTTAGTGTAGAAGGATTTTTTGCTTCTACAAACTCTAATTTTTATATTAATATACTAGTTTTTGTGATACTCAAGAATGTAGTGTCATTTTTCCAGAAATAAATTATCTATATATTAAGGGCTAAAGAAGTTAAATTAATAAGAGCATTTTTCTGTCTCTTCCTTTCAGCTTGATGATGGAATTTGTTAGTATGTCTAGAGCAATATCCCATATAAGATAAGGTGAATTTGTTACATATACTATAAGACAATTTTAGCAATTTATTAGTAACCATTTTTCAATAAAGAGCACATTTAGTTAGATGAGTACAAACTTGTTCACAAACATTTCTATCTATTTTAACATGTGAACAAGTAAGATAATTCATATTAAATCTTTTTCTTCTTTATTACAAGTATAACAGAATATTCAAATATATAAGAAAATATTATATAAAAATTGATTTAAATATTGGTGGAGAAAATGTATACACATATAATAAAAAATACCTATGCTAATATATCAATATTATATATATACTATATATTTAATAGAAACATTTTAGAAAGTAGTTAACTTATTAATCAAAAGAGAGATTGATTACAATATATCAACATTTTGCAAACTAATGTGTAATGGCTTTAGGTACATAAAAGATTTAGCTAAATTTCTACAATTACTAGATGATATGGATTATTATTATTCTGAGCAGATTAGATTCATGAATGTTCTGTCCCATCCAACTATAATATCACCAATTGATATAATGAAAAATAGATCTGATATTTATAGAAAATGGTTTATAAGTATAAAAACTACTGGAATCTATTCCAACCATTATAAAAAATAAAACAATAAAATCAAATAATATTACTATAGCCTAGATTGCAACTCTAAAGTTATAAATTTTTTATTATAATCTATATATTGATAAATTTCAAATTGACAGATCTGACTTAAGGCATTTACATGTATAGGTGCCACCCAAATTCAAAATGCTAAATCCCAAATCCCAAATCCCAAATTCCAAATCCCAAATTCCAAATTATTAATTGCCAAAATTCCAAATTCCAAATTATGCCAAATTCCAAATTCCAAATATTATGAAAACTGAATTTTGACAGCTGAAATGCCAAAATAATTTGGGATTTGGGTGACATGTATATTTATGTGTATCATATATATAGCATATATCAATTATTTTTTTTAGAACCTCTTTGAGTAATTTTATATCTTCTTTGATCTCATTGATATTTTTGATTATCTTATTATGTAAGCTCAAAGAGATATTACTTCATATAAGAGCTATGGATTCTAAAACTTTTAATCTATTTTGTATCTTACTTATATTCATTTTCTAATAGAATTACAATAATTATTACCTATTCAATTTTTGAGATAAATACTAGATATTCTGATCAAAGATAATTAATTTTAATTTGAAAAATATTTTTATAGTGTATATAACTTGAAGAATTGTTCATAAACTATTTGACCTATTATAATATTTAATCATGTTAGTTGTTGTAACTAAAATTATTGAAAAATACAATCTCAGATTCAAGATAAGTGTGTCTGATCTTAGTTAATATATCTCAGAATTTTTTGAAAACCTTACTGATGATAGAAAGCAGAATCAAGCTCAACAACATCTTTGAGATAGTTTTAAATTTAGTAATAAACAGGTAGGTATATTGATACCTAATCAGAGAAGTGGAAAAAATAAAACTATAAATTCAGTTGAATGTAATTGTAAAATAGCTATAACTGAACTCCAAAAAAGTTTGGAAGAAGAAATTATCAAAGAGATAATTAAACAAATCTTGCAAAATAGATATGGGTTTAGTAAGGATCAAGTGAATATCTTATTCTTTATCCAGAAAAATGACCAATGGAAAGTACCTATTGTGAAACTGCTTTTGACAAAACCTTAAATATTATGATTTTTAACAAACTCCAAAAATGAATAGAGAAGGGGATTATTGAAAATATAGTGTAACAGATTTTATGTAATAAACTTAATATTAGAGATGTGAGAGCTAAAGCTTATACCTTAGCTATATCAGCATTAAATATTAATGCTAGTTCTTCATATCTTTCACGATTTAAAAGAGAATTGTGAAATTTTGATATTTCATCTGAGATAATCAATATTACAAAATTTCTTGAAATTACAAAAGAAGCTAATGAAATTTAGCAAAATTGACATAAATTTGTTAAGGTATTTGAAAGAATTGATTATCTATATTATTTTATATTAGAATATGTTGAGAAAAAATTAGATAAGTATAATATTTTTACCTCACCTGATTTATAAGCTTTGTAGATGTTATAATAATATTTTGTATATATTCTGCTAAACTTACATTTTTATATGTTACAGATGTTGAAGTAACAGGTTATGTGAAAAATCGAAGTCAATTAGATATTTCTAAAAAATTTAAATCTATGAAAAAGATCTAAAAATGAGCTAAAGAACTATTTATATAGATATAAAAAACTATAATTTCTGGTTAAATAGATAACTCAGATAAGTCAGGAGTTAAATAGTTTAATAGATTCTTAAAAGACTATAATTTAATTTCTCATTATTTGTATAAATTAGAAGCAGTTTATGCTGTGATGATACATCAGGTAAAGAATTTAGTTCATACTATTGTTGTATACTTCTTTTGCTTTGCCTTTATCATTTTTTGATGTATTTTTTCCTTCCATTTCTTTATTCAATAAAGTTTCTGTTTCCATATTTGCATCTATTTCTTGACTCTGTTCAATAGTATTGTTGTTTGTTGCTGTTGTTTCCATGTTACTGTTCAAAGTTCCTGCTCCAGAGCTTAAAAGGTTATAACCTGTCTGGATAATTCCTCCTATACTTAAAGTGTTGCGAACTGCTTCTCCACCTTTCTTGCTGATGCTTATTGTTTCATGTTTCTTTTTAGTTCCATAGTTTGCTGTGGTTCGTCTGGGATGTGTACGTTCACCCTGCTTTTCCTCATTCATGTTTTGCTGTTGTTTGTATTATTTGTTTGTAGTGTTTTTTATATTTTTCTCTTCCTTGAAAATTCTGGCAAAATGATTGTCGGAAAGAGTTTTTTTTTTCAAACTTGATTATATTCTGAACTCAATACTTGTAATAAATTATTAATAAAGTCTTCATGACAATTTGATAATTTAACTCTTTGATTTCTTAGTGAAATACCTTCATAATAATACCCTGCTTCGTGATCTCAGTATTATTTTGTTTATAATTAATCTTGCTTCATGATCTGGGTTGATTATATTAATTCTGTGTGAATTACTATAGTTTCTGTGTGAATTACTATAGTTTCTGTGTGAAACTGATAATATTATTCGTGAATACCTATAAAATTAGTGTAAAACCCATACTCCTTTAAATCCTCACACCTTAGGCCTCTTTCAAACAAACCTGCAACATCAAATCCTTTACCTTTTATACATATAGTATAAACCTCCAAACTTTAACATATTTGTCTAATTGCTTTGTGATCTTTTAGACAATAGTTTCACTGTTATTAGTTGTTAGTTAATCATGTTTAGTATAGGTAATCGCAGTCAACAATGGTTAATAATATTCTATGCAAATTATGTATATTTTATAAAGCACCTTAAAAAAGAAAACTTAATAGATTTGCTTCTATGGCTTTTATTTGAAGTGAATAATTCTTAAATACCTTTTTGTATTGCATATCAATAGCATACCGATTTCACTGATTGCATTATTTAAATGATAATAGGTAAAATATAATAATTAATAACAATAAATATAAAAATGTTATGAAAAATAATAATCATTACCATTATAAGTAATTAGCATCAAGAAATATTATAGCTAATCATACTTAGATATTTTTTTCATCGTTTTTTATAATACCAAGTTGTAGGCAAAACTTTCTTAATAGAACTATCACCAATTTTAAATATTTTCTTGTTCAATTATATCGCTTTTGTACTAATGTTAATCATTCGTTTTTTTTATTTGATATTTTAAGATTAAATTTTAATTTGTATTTATAATAAAGAAATTATACAAAATCCGGATAAAATTTAATTAATTATAATATTATATGAATTGATATTTAAGGAAAAAACTTGATGACGGCAGAATTTTTCTCCATAATTATCAATCAATAAGATGTACAACGGAGTTTCGGATTGTTTGTAAAATTCCGTAAATCTTAAATATTTAATAAACTTAATATTAATAGTAAAATAAAAAACCTTTAAAGTTTTTAACAAATTATCTCAATATTTTACAGAACTTCTTAATGACAAGAAAGAATATAATGTTGTCATTGAAGTTGATAAAGAAGAAAACAAGAAATCTTTTACTTCGCACTCAGTTGCCTTACGTTACCGTTCAACCTTCATCACTAAGGAGTTGGAAAATACTGCTGAGAATGAAAATAATGTTAAAACCATCGTCAAACCATAAATTTCTACTTAAATATTCGAAATAATTCTTAAGCAAGTGAAAAGAAAATTATTTATTACTTCAAATGTTAAAGAAACTATTTTATAATTGTTTTAAAATTAACATTCTTTAATTTTATTATATTTATGTAGACACATTTATGATGGCATTGTTAACATTGAAAATAAAGGAATCGAAATCATTTATGAACCAATGATTGTTGCTAACGAATTGGAATTTGACGAACAATCAGAAAAATTAGAAAGTTACCTTGTCGAATCTAAAGCTTCTTGGTTAAGAACTCATTTCTCTTGTGTTTATCATTCAATCTTTGATAATAATAAGCGGAATGAATTCAAAGGTTTGAACCAATTTTATAATGACATTATTTCGAAACATCCAAATTTAATTTTTGAATCCGAAGATTTAACTTCACTTCAAGAAGCAGCATTAATTTCTATTTTGGAAAAGGATAACTTGCAATTAGAAGAAATTAAAATTTGGGATTCAAATGGGGAATTTTGCAGAATCCTACTTTGCCTACAAATTTGGATGAATGATCCGAAGAAAATTTCAAGACTTAAAAACAACTCTACAAAAATGTTTACCGCTTATTCGATATTTTCATATTTCCGAGAAAGATATTTGGGAGAAATTAAAACCTTATAAAAAATTATCGGTATGCAACTTTGGGATGATTTGCACCAACAACTCATATTCCCAAATCAACCTGTTAATTCCCTCATTTTACCAGCACGAATTATTTCCAAACCTGAATTATCTCAAAGAATGAAAGAACGAATTTCAACCATAATTAACGAAGAACATGTGGAAGAAATTTCTTCAAGGAATGATCGAAAGTCAACTATTTATTTTTTAAGAAATGTGCCATATAAACTTCAATTAATTCTTCGAGGAAGTAAAGATGATTTTCGATCAAAACATTTTGGAATATGTGTAATGGACATGTTGGCACGATTGTGATTGCTAATGATCAAAATACTACTGGTCCATGCTTTGGTCGTAATGAATTTTTATTGGGATCATATGTTAATTATTTTACTCATGAATAAAAAATGTTGGTGTACATATTCTTATTTTTCTAAGCGTTATGAAAAATCCATTAGAACAACTGATGAAGAATTTTCAATCATAGATTATGAAGTACTTAAGATTGTTAAAAAATGAAATTTCAAATTTCAAATTTCAAATTTAAAATGAATATATTTATTCTTTTTTTACTTATATGGTGCAAAAAGTCTAAAGATATCCAATAATTTGATTTTTTTTAAAAAAAATATAAAGGCTTCTTTATATGGATCTTAAATGTAAAAAAGAATGCATAATTTAATTGCTTTTAATAAGTACTATCAAATAATGTATTTTTTTTAATGTTTTATATATTTCTTATTAAGATATGATTTTAAATAATATATTTTCAAAAAATTTCAGCATTAATATTAAAAGATTGATCATTCTTAATGTTAATCATTCTTTTTTTGCAAAGAAATTATTTAAGAAGATCAAAATCCAGATTTGGAATAAATTTTATTCCATTATTTTTAATGAATTGCTATTTAAGGGAAAATTATGAGGCAGAATCAATAAAATGTACAACAGAGGTTCGGATTAGTGTAAAAACTCCGATTGAAGTTTGAATCTTAAATATCAAACTTAATAAAAAACTTAATAATAATAATTAATAATAATAAAATTAAAAATTTCCAAATTTTTGACAAATTATCTCAAGATTTTTCAGAACTTCTTGATGATAAGAAAACATTTAATGTTGTCATTGAAGTGGATAAAGAAGAAAACAAGAAATCTTTTACTTCGCACCCAGTTGCTTTATGTTATCGTTCAACCTTCTTAACTAAGGAGTTGGAAAATACTGCTAAGAATGAAAATAATGTCACAACCATCGTCAAACCGAATATTTCTACTCAAATATTCAAAATTATTCTTAAGCAAGTGAAAAAAAAATTATTTATTATTGTATAAATATAAATATTTCGATAAAAGATAATTTTAAATTAATATAAATATATTTTATTATATATTTTTTATGTAGATGTATCTATGGCGGAGTTGTTACATTGTAAATGACGAACCAAAAAATCGTTTATGAATTAATAATTGTTTCTAATGAATTGGAATTCGAAGAACTGTTAGAAAAATTGGAATGATACCTTAACGAATCTAAAGTTTATTTCTCCCGTATTGATCATTCAATCTTAGATAGTAATAAGCGCAATGAATTCAAAGGTTTAAAACAATTTTATAATGATATTATTACCAAATATCCAAATTTAATTTTTGAATCTGAAGATTTCACTTCGTTCCAAGAAGCAGCATTAATTTCTTTTTACTTTGTCAAGAAATTTGGAAGAATAGTCTAAAGAAAATTTCAAGACTTTGAAAACAACTCTACAACAATGCTTACCACTTTCCGATATTTTCATACTTCCAAGAAAGATATTTGGGAGAAATTAAAGCCTTATAGAAATATTCTTGGCACGCAGCTTTGGGATGATTTACATCAACAATGCATATTTCCAAATCAACCAGTTAAATCCCTTACTTTATCAGCACGAATTATTTCAAATCCCGAATTACCTCAAAGAATAAATGAATGGATTTCATTCATTATCAACGAAGAACTGACAGAATGCAACTATGCTGTGGTTACGAATATACAAAAATATAAATAATATTAATTAATTCAAATGGGTTCTTTTCTAGAATTATGTTCCATTATTCAAAATATTTTGATTTTTTTTTTGTACAGTACAAACATAAATGTAAAGAATTAATGCTGTGCTACTATTCTATACTATAAGAAACTATGAAATTAACTTTTACTTTATTCCCCATTTTTGATCAAACCTCCATTTAAATAATTAACGATAAAATTGTTAATATTTATAAATTAATGTTGTGCCATTATTAAATTATTTAAACATTATATTATAAAAAAGTATACTTGTCACCGCTGGTGATGGTCACCGTTGGTGATGGTCACCGTTGGCAAAATTAACAAAGTTTGGGTTAAGGTTAGGATCAGGGAATTATATAATTTTTCCCAGTGGTGACAAATAGATTTACCCTTATTTCTAATTTTATTTATTTATTTAAGAATATTTTTTAATAAATAAGATTCACAGAGAAGTTTAGAACATTTATAATATTTAATATTTTTAGGTACAAATAGATTTCTCTTTTAAAATTATTACGAATTAAAAATCTTTCGTTAGTATTTTAAATCTTTTCTTGACTTGTGTCTTTGTTTTTTTCGTCTTATTTATTCATTATTACAATTATAAAAAACCATCTTTCAAGGATTTCAGAAACGTCAAATCTTGAATTTCAAATATGCGTGCAGAATTATTAATCAAGAATATCTTAAGAATTTTGTAAAATACATGTGCAAAGATGTCATAATATTATATATTAAATATATTTAATGTCAAATTCTATTTTTCAAATCTCTGTGATCTTGGATATAATTTATACATATTCTTTGTATGCATGTAGTTTCCCATACCAAATTTCTCAGATTTTTCGAATTTCTCGGGTTCTCAGATTCTCAGGCATATATAATATAAATAATATAATATGGAAAGAAATTATTTATACACGTAACAATTTACATTGTGTTATAGTGTTAGTTTCTTTTATGATTGGTATTGGTGATGATATAATTTACTGTACAATATTATGTAATCGGAAAAACAAACAAATTGATTGACTACTATTTAATTTTAATTTTTAACAATAAGCATTATCTTTTAATGAATACACATTTTCGTGCCTCTTTTAAAGTTGCGGATAGTTAGCTAAATTTAAAAAGATGTACATAGTCTGTAGTTATAATTCTGTGACATCTGAGGTATCTCGGCTGCCAGGCATCGATCTGAGGCACAACATATGCATTAAATATATACATATAAATACTGGGGCAAATATAATTACTATAATTATATATATTAAAATCTGTTGTATACAAGCATCAATGCATTTCTGAATAATGAATAACCAATTAATCCCGCTTTTCCTAAAGAGACTTCTTTGGACGTTATTGTGATTCTTATGATTCGTTCAAAAAAAGATAATAAACTGGATTTAATCTTTTATAATTTATTGGATTTTTTATAATTATATTTTTATATACAGTTCATGTTTGTGTTATATACAAATGTGGTCTGTGTGCGCAATTATTTTTTTTTTATCGAGAGTTCCTTTTTTTTAAGTTTCCTTTTTCAAGGTATTTATTTTTTAATCTTCAGAAAGCATCATATATCCGGCGGATATGTTATTGATTTATTCTCTTATTTTAGAAAATCCATAAATAAAAATATTTTTAAAAATATAAAAATATATAATTATATAAGCAAAATATATATCAATTCCTCAAAATACATTATTAATAATCAATTAATAATGTATTACAAATCTCAAGTTGAGAAGATTGTTAAGAAAGAAAAACTGGCTCTTTTTGATTTTCAATAGTGCATTATTTTGAATTTTTTATAAATAATTTTAATATATATTTTAATACAGTATAAATTATATTCCATTAGAAATAACACAGCATCTTAACAAAAAAAAATGAATATTTATCTTATTAATGTACTTCATTGCTATTTATTATTGGATGTAAATTGTTTCTTCTTTTTTATATAAATGCACGTTGAAACGAACAAAAAAGTTTTGATTCCTCAGCCAAGAGCGAACCTAATCTTTATTTTTCTTTTTTAATTATTATTTTTGGTTTCATTCTATATTTCTTGCTCTATTGTTAGACATACCCCCCACTGACCATAGAGCTTACTGCTTTATTATTTTATATTCATAGCCATATTCATCACCTCTTTTGAGATCCTATCCTTTATCATTTTTTCGGCTATATTCTCTATTCCTCATTCGTTCATTATTTTCAATACTAACTTCCGTAAGCTAACATTCTAATATTGCGTATTGTTGCTGCTATAACACAAAAGACAAATAATAATAATCTATGCAAATAAAATAAATAAACTAATCATGGGTATATCTTTATTCATTATTAAATATAAACAATAATAACTTTATTGAATAGAAAGAATTATAATAGTTTAACTTTTTTTCTTTTTTTACTTTATTATTATTATTATTATTAGATAAAACCGACAAGAAATTCGAGAATGGAGAAAGTAAAGAAGGATTTGATGAATTTATACTTGATTCATTTCGATACATTGGAGGAAGAAGATTTCATAATGTATTTGATGCAAAATATTTCTTTCCAAATGATATTGGAGAAATTGATCGTCTTCAAGGAGAACACTATTTACTTCAACATATTTGGAAAGGAGATTTTTCATCCCCCGTTCAAAAGACTTTAAGAAAGCCTGGGGCAACTGTTTTGGACGTTGGGTATTTATTGATTTTTTTTAATGTCATTGTTTTAAGTATTTTTTATTTTTTAGCGGTTTATTAATTTATTAATCTATTATGTAATATAATTATTATAAAAATTTTCTTTTTATCATTATTTAGTTGCGGTCCAGGTTCATGGGTAATTGATATGGCACGCGCTTTTCCATCGGCAATATTTATTGGTTTGGATATTTCTCCAATATTTCCTTCTGAGCAGAAAAAACTACCTAATGCATCTTTCCTTCAATCAAATTTGTTAAATGGTCTTCCCTTTCCGGTAAAAAATGATAGATAAATATAAATATATACTCGAAAAATTTAATATTATTTATTTATTGTTACTTTTGTTATCAATAGGAAGGTACATTTGATTTTATTCACCAAAGATTTCTCAATACAGCATTGGAAGAATCTCAATGGAAAGATGAAGTAATTTTAGAACTTATTAGAAAAACTAAACCTGGTGGTTGGATTGAATTTATGTATGTTTTTTTTTTTGCCTTTTTTACACGATTCTTATTTATTTCTTTTGTTTATTTATTTCATTTGTTTACTTTATTTTTTTTTGATTTGAACTAAATTTTTTATATTACTTTAATTTTATTTATTTTAGGGAAGTTGAAGGTTGTAAATCCGGTGAACCTTTTTCTCAAAATTATCATAAATTATTTACTTCATGTCAGTAGTTTTTATATAATTCACTTTCCTGTTTTGATCTACTTTTTTTTTAATAAAAATTAAAATTTTTTTTTATTTTATTGATAGTCTCTGAATTTCTTGCCAAACGTAATATAAATTTAAAAATTTGTCCCATTATTGAAAATATTCTGAGAAATAATATGCAACTTCAAAATGTTAAACATGAAAGACGTTCAGTTCCTATTGGAAAATGGGGTGGAAGACTTGGTGAAATAGTAATTAATTTCACATTTCTCTTCACATTATACCTATTAATTTTAACATTCGATTATACAAATTCACTCAATTCACATGCTGGTTTTTTATCCCTCAATCCTTACAAAAATATTAGATGGCCATAAATATTTTTAATATTTATTCAGCTATTAAACCTTCTTTGTCACGATTTATGGGGATTACTCATGAGGAATTTGATAAAACTTTACAATTATGTTGTTCAGATCTTGATTCGAGCAAATATAGTTGGAACATTTCTAGGTAAGAAGAAGAAAGTAATATTTTTGATTGTCTTAAGTTTAATTTTAACTTCTAAATTTAATAAATTTCAATTTTAGAATCTATGCTCAAAAAAAAATCTAAAATAAAATATTCTTTTTAAACAATAAAAACAATAGAAACAATAAGTTATAAGTTATTAAGAGTGAAAATTTTTTACAAAATCTATGCCATACTAATGATTAATTTTTTATACTATTTTATTTATTGTCGTGTTTCTACTTGTATGTAATTGTATATATTTCATTTGTTTATTTTATTATTATATAAAATAAGTTTGAAAAAAAAATCATTTTTACTTAAAATTAATAAAAGAATTTTCTTTCGAGTTTAAATATAACATTGTCACTGTCACGTACATAATTTATATATTAACTAGCAAAGTCATTAAGTCAAATAAGTGACCAATAAAAGTTTCTTTGATAGGAGTTCCTCAATAGTTACCATGTATAGTAGGGGTTGACAAAAATACTTTTGTCAATGTGTTAATTAGTGATATTGATTACACTAGTCAAGATTATAACTTTGTCATTAAAGTCATGTTTCCACATTTCAGTTCATGATTTTCACACCTGGTGACTATAATTTGTCCACAAAAATCTTTTGTTTTTCTTGTTGAACAGATGGAAGTGATTGACAATAAGTTCTATATTTATTCAAAGGATACTAATTACATTGATGGCACATTTTGTTCATCTAAACAAAAAGCCTTTGACGATAATAGTTCACTTGAGATTTCTAACTTGACCAGATTTAAACTTCTTCCTACTCACTAAAATATTGCTAAAAATTTAAGTGAAACATTGGTGGGTGAGATGTCATCTTCAATGGGTTCCCAAATCGATTTCTCAAATGATATTTTCTTATCAGAAAAGGTACGAACTGATTGTACAGATGGAATCGTAGATGATAACAACAGCAACAGTTCATGTTTGAAAGATAATACCAGGCCAGGACAGATATCATTTGTAATAATGAGGCTGAGGGGTCTGTGTGAAATAAGAAAAGATGCAAGAATTTTATGGATATTAAAAAGTTAAAAGATAATCTTTTCACAGTGGTTTAAGGTTATCTGATTCTGTTGTAAAGCTTCTAACTGTTCGGTTTGAACTGAATCAGAATGGCTGATTCTGATTCCAGTTCCAGTTCAGTTCATTAAAATCCAAACTGGATGATCACCCATTCAGTTAAGTTCAGTTTCAGTTTCTTTATTTGAACTGAACGGAAGAACTGAAACTGAACCAAAACATTTTTGGTTCAATTATTTTTTTTGCTACTTTTTTTTTGTTGCTTTTTTCGGCAGCATGTTTTTTATCTTTATCACCATTGTCTCCATAGTATCTTAAAACAAAATCAATTAGTTGATGTAATACAAAAGAAAAAAAAAGATAATCAATTTTTTTGATCTGTTTATTTTACTTTGCTATTTTTTGTTGCTATTTTTTTGGCACTATTTTTTTGTTGCTATTTTTTTGCTGTTACTGTCAACTGTTGCTATTTTATTATAAAAAAATAAATTAATATTAATAGATTTAAAATCTGATTATTGAAAATCTATATATATTATTGTGATTATTATTATTATTATTATTATAAACATTTATATTTTAGAAATGTATTAAATATTATTATTAAAATATTTTTTTGATCATTTGACAAATTGTAATAGGGAATAATAAGTAAAACTATATTTTATTTTATCTTTTCCCTCTTTCATATCTTAATAGAATTTGAAGAATATGAAGAATTTGAGATTGAACTAGAGGAGGATTTAGACAATGAAAATGAACTAGAAGATGATTTAGCTAATGAAAATGATCAAAAAATACTAATAAGAATGCAGATAAAAATATAGATGAAAATACAAGCCAAAATATGACTGAATCTTCAGATCTTATCAATTCTAAGAGAGAATTTAAATCATATGTTTCTGATCATTTTACTTAATGGAGTAGTATACTCTGGAGCAACTTTATGTTATAACACACTCCATTATGGAGTGGGTTGAGAAGTAGTAACCCAGGTTATAATATAATTATAGCTCTGGGTTACTCCAGATAATTTACTCAGGTTGCTCCATATAGAGCAATAATTTTATTGGTTGGAATTTTAATAACTGATAATCAATTAGATTTCTTTTCAAAAATTTTATTTATCATGAATAAGAAATCAAAAACTGATGAAGATTTTTATAATACATTTTCAGATAGTGAACCTGAAGTTTTATTTCCTTAATTATATCTTTATACCTTCACAACATACCTCTCACCTTAAGTACTCTCGTGACAAAAATAATTATACTATTTTTTGAATATTAAGTTGGCATTATATTGTAATAAGATAATGATAATAATAATAAAAATAAAGGAAACATCTGTTGAACCCAAGGAATAACAAGAGAAATTCATGACATCTCCAAATGATGAACATCTTTCGGAAAGATTAATAAAAAAAATATTTTGGAACAAAAATAAAATTGCCAATTTTGGGAAGAACAAGAACAATTATGACAAGAAATAAAAAGACAATGAGCTGAAGAACAAATAACAAAAGAAGTAATTTGACAGCTACAACTACAAGAACTTGAAGTCATCTAGCAATTAGAAGTGAAAAACTACTGGAATCATCAATTAGAGGAAGATGCTCAATGAAATCATCAATAAATAGAAGAACAAGACATTAGCTAGTAAGAAGGATAAAAATAAAACAAAAACAGAGAAGACAACTAGAAAAAAACAAAGGAGAAAACTAATACAAGTAATACAAGTAACTTTACCTAAACTTTAACCCCCACTATATCAAAATTGTCTAAATCCCCAGAATCATATATCACAAAGATTTCCACAATTTCCAAGATCTAATATTACTGCAGATGCAACGTGACTCAGCCTATAGTAATCCACCCACTTACACAAGTGATAAAAGAGAGAGTTCATAATATTATTCTGATGAAAGAAGCTGTACAGACCACTGTTACTTATTATTGATGATTTTAATAATTTAAGTGAATTTATTAATTATAAACATTGCACAAAATTTGCCAATAGAAATCTACCTTTGAATTTACTTGAAGAAACTCAATAATTAATTTTACATCAACAAAAAATGAAAAAAATAAAATAAATATTTTTTTTTAATAAATTTTTTCTAATCAATGTGTTGTATTAATGAATCTAAAGTTAAATAAACCAGGACAATAATTATGAGTAACCTGGAGTAATTCAGAATAGTCTGGAGTATAACTCAAAGTACAAACCCAAAGTATTTAATTCAGGTTAAGTTGGGTTGTCCCTTACTCTGCTATAATATGAACCCAACCCAACTCACTCCACTCTATTAACAATTCTACATTTTACAATAATTACTAATAAAAATAAATATAAATACAATCATTGTAGGTAAGTATAAAAAAATAACTTTAAATATAAAAAATAATTAATTATATTAATATTCTTTGTTAATTTTAGTAAAAGTTACAGAGTTCCTAAAAGATAAATCTACTTCAACTTTGAGAAGTCATTTTAATTATAATTACAAAAACTTATGAAAAGTTGTAACTTCTGGAGCAATGGATAAATATATCATATCTGATAAAACCTTGATATGTAAAATATTATATTATTTCTTTAAATTTTTTTTAAATATTTAAATTAATATTTAATAAATAATAGATTTTTTCACTCAACAGAAACCCTCAATACACTGAGAAGTCAATCTTTGATTAATGACATCCTAAAAATTTGTAAAGTAAACAATATTACATTTAAAATATCTAAGAAAATAGTGGGAAGTATGTTAATAAAAGGAGGAAACATAACCATTGAGGAAATACTTTATGATCATAATTGTTGTTTCCAATATAGAAAAAGTCTTAGAACTTGACAAATAATGTTCATAGAACAATTAACATCATACAATGGTAACTGCCTATTGTACTGGCAAGGTATAACTGGAAATGAAAGATGAGGTCCTAAACCAGGATGGTTTAAACTAATCAAAAGAAAACTTCTATCAAATCTAAAAGGAAAACAGATACCAGACAAAGAAATCAAAAAGAGATTGAGAGACAGATATAACACTTGTGAACAAAACATTGACAAACAAAGTAGCAAAATAAAATGGACAGCAACTCAAAATTCCAATAATCAAAGTGTGATCTTGGAAAAAAGATGCAAAGTGATAAATAACCATGAACTCATCCTAACATACTATATCAGAGAAAGAAATATCAATGAGAAAGAAACCTCACCCCTTAAAAAATGCCAGGGCTGCACACAGGGAGATAATAATCTAACAAATGATCTTAGAAACAAAAGTGTCTGTTTAATCAAAGTAGGGTTCCACGAACAGTAAACATTAATGTAATTAAAAGCAAAGTTTCCTTTAGAACACCTGAAAGAAAAAATAAACCACGTCTGCAATCTGAAATAGAAACAATTGAATATGGGCTAAATAATATCTTAGCTAAACAACAGACAGGTTAATCAAACATGTCACACTTATTACCAAATATAAATATTGATAATACCACCAACAATCGTGCAAGCATATATAATAACTATTTAAATTTTTGGTTAAATAATGAAGTCCAAGATAAATTAGACCAGATCTGAACTCTATTATCCAATAAAAAAGAGATTAAAATATATACAGATGGCTCATTAATAGAAAATAATAATAATAACAAATTCCAAAAAATATGTCAAAAACCAGTAATGGGTTATGGATGGGTTACAATTGTTGACAACAATACAAAATTTACATTTAATGATAGAGTTGAAGATTTCATATTATCAATCAGAGCAGAAATTATGGCTGTACTAACTGCAGTTTATGTGACACCAAAATAGTCAAACCTTAAAATTTTTACAGATAGCCAGGTAACAATTGATGCATACACAAATATCACAAAAAATAATAAAAAAAACCATACAAAAATAAAAAATTGGACATTACTCAAAGCAATAAATGAAATCGTCTTTATATAAAAGATTAAATTAGAATTTATTAAAATAAAGGTACATTCAGGAATAGAACTTAATGATCTGGTAGATAAACTCGCAAATGAAGGCCATAACAAACCAAACTGCAGTTCAGACCTACAAATATTAGCATCAATCAATGCAATTAGCTACTGAATGCAATTAGCTACTGGAATTTACAATCCATAGAAGAATCTTTAAGAACTTTTACAAAAAAATTGAGTACAACCAAACAATTAGCTAGTTGGAGACTACTGAATAGAAATATAACAGCAGTATCTAACAATAAAAGTAAGGAAATTTGTTGGGAATCATCATGGCAAACTACAATATTATCTTACATAGATAAACAAACCACAAATTTAAATGATATACAACAAAGATCCTTCAGCATAAAATTAATGAACAATGAGTTGCTTATATTAGAGAGACTTAAAAAACACTTTCCAAATATATACAAAGATGATAAGTGTCCTCGTTGTAACATGGAAAAGGAAGATCAATATCATGTTTTTAAATGTACTCAAAACCTGGTAGATATAGAAATATGTAAGAACAAATTTACAGATTTACTATGGGAACAAATTATTGAAAAATCGACACAAAGCCTTGATGAAAACACAAGAAATTACAATAAACAACATAAAAGAACTTGAGATTGAAACACAATCTATGACAAGAGATGGAAATGTGTTTTCATTTATTGATATAATTTTTGATCTCTTATCAAGCTCCTTAATAGAAATAATATATTCTATAGTTGGTAACAAAGAAGGAACAAATAAAATAATTAGAAATTTGATGGAAAAATTCAAACAATTAATAAGAACAAATATATGGATGAGACATTGTAACGAGATAAAAAGATGGGAGTTAGAAAATGGCATATGAAATAAAAATAAACGTAAAGTCTTAATCCTGCCAAATAATAACCAGGTCACAAATATAAACATTAACAATAATAATAGTAATATTAATGATAATAATACTAACACAAATATAGAAAAAAATAGTAAAAACATAGTTAAAAATATATGTAATAATATAGTTAGCCAATTTTTTTATAAATTTATTAAGGAAAGGATTAAATGGACAGAAATATATAACATAAGTTATTCAGCAAGGCCTTAACATGCTGAAGGCAAGTTTACTTGTCAGGTGGTAAGTTGTGGACCCGTATCTTATGAGTTAGTCGAGTCTTATCTTTTCAAATAAATATTAGAATAAGTTGTGTATTTTGTATTATGTAATCTTATGTAATGTAAAAAACTTTCTCTTTTTCTAATTAATAAATTTGTGACAAGACCTTGCTGAAACAAAAAAAAAAATAATAATAATAGATTTTTTAATAAGAAACTTGGCAAAATGATTTTGTTCAATGGATTGTTTTAGATAACTAATCTTTTACTGTAATTAAAGGTGATTTTTTTAAAAATATGATAAAAATATTAAATTTTGAGCCAAATTATATGTGTTGCCCAAATCCCAAATTACTAGTATTTGGGATTTGGGATTTGGGATTTCAGCAAAAAATACTAATCATAATTTGGGATTTGGAATTTGGGATTTTGGCATTTGGAATTTCGGCATTTGGATTTTGAATTTGGGTGGCAGGTATAAGCCAAATTACCTACTGGTGATATTATACGAAAAATAAATTACAAGAAACTTCTGGATGTATTTCTTTTACCCTTGATAGATGGACTTCCAAAAATCAAATATCATTTCTTGGTATTAGTGCAAATTGGATTTTAAAGATTGGAAATTAAAAAGTATAATTCTTGATTTTAAAAAATTAGATAGTTCACATTCTAGAGAAAATCTTGCTAATGTTTTTTTTAATAAATTAAGGAATACAATATTGTAACAAGGTTAACTTATTTTATTTATTTTATTTATTTTATTTATTTATCATTTTATTTATTTATTTATTTTTAATTTATTATTATTTAATTTATTACTTTTAGATATTAGCTGTTACTACTGATAATGCTAGTAATGTAGATACTATGTTTGATTATTTAGATATTTTTGTTCAGATAAAGGTATTAACTTTAAATTTAAAAATTATTGTATTCGGTACTTGGCATATATAATTAATCTTGCAGCTTAAGATACTTTAAAATCTCTAAAAGAAATGGGTCTAAAAAATAAGAAGATATATTATTAGATTCTATCAATAATAATTCTTTGGGTATTATAGAAAAATTACAAAAATTAGTAGTTAAAATATGAGCTTCTCCACAGTGGCATAATAAACTTAGTCAACAATATGAAGTATTAAATATTAAAGATCTTCAATTAATTTCTAAAACTGAAGGAAACCCTTCCTGTCAATCACTTGTACCAAATATTCCCACAGTAGAGAAATACGATTTTTCAATGTAGTTACATATAAAATTTAGTTATTTTTCTATCTTTTTTACTTGTATGGATAAGAAAAAACATAAATACAATACCAGAAGTGTTTCTGGTCAACAAGATGATAACAACAACCAAGAAAATAATGAAAATATAAATTTTATTCCTACAGCTAGCAACATACAAAATGAAAATAATACAACTATGAATATAGAAGAAGAAATAAAGGTACCTTTGGTACCAGTGCACACAAGTAAAAAAAGAGCTATTAGAGAGTCATTTGAAGAAGTAATGTTGTTAAATCATGGTCAAGTGTTTCATTTGTGGCAGAACTAAAATACAAAAAAATTTCAGATGGTGAAGAGGATAATGACTTATATATTGAGGAAGAATTTGAAACAGTAAAAAATAAAAAGAATAAAAATGATAGAGTTAAAAAAGTATTTATGGAGAAACCTAAAAATATCTCTCTTAAAATCTGGCGTAAAGAAACTAATATAAAACTTTTTAAAGTTTCTATTGAAGTGGAAAAAATTAAAGGAAAATCACCTTTTGCAAAAATTCTCATAGTTAAAAATCTCCTTTTTCAAAATCAAATTGAAGTGATTCTTGGAAAAATTGAAATAACCAATAAAATTAAAAATATAGTAATATATCTT
>CAJVPK010000764.1:0-22241 GCA_910592015.1 Diversispora eburnea | reverse complement strand
ATTAATTTATCAATTGATTACATGATGAAAAAAGAAAAAAGAAAGAAAAAGAAAGAAAATAATAAAATAGACTCAATTCTGGTCTTGCTTAACTTCTTGGCTACTGTGGAGGTGGTGGCAGTTCAAAACATTTGCATCTTCATCTTGGTGAGAGGTCTTTCACTAGGAAGAATGGTCACCATCTAAGCAAAATGGCGATTTCCACAATAATTCGCAATTCGCAGTATATCGGAAGTCACGTGGCATGTAACTGGCGTAGCAAAAAGAATTTATAAATATAGGTGAAGAAAGAGAATAAAGGATTGAGATTTTTAGGACGAATTCAGGATGGAGAGGACAGTGAAAAGAATGAAAATGAAGTGGGTAGTACAAGGTAAATAGATAAATGAAAGTAAGTAGTAATAAGTATTGATAAGTAATATCAAGAAAATAAAAAAAAGAAGTAGGGGGGCAGCGACAATTAAAAGAGAAACTATATAGATGAAGATTAATGATAACAGAATGTGATAAACAGGAATGATAGTGAAAATATGATGACAATGAAGAGGATAAAAAATATAGTAACACCATTAATTAATAATTTAATTACTGTGATCATAAATTCCTAAGTCTTTTAATTAGTTTTAATATTTAACTTAAAATTATTCTTTTATTCTTTTTTTATTATCTTCTTCAATTTATAAACTAAAGTAACTGTTTATAAGTTACTAGTTATAAATTGTTTTTTGGAAAACAAAATTACCCAAAAGGTCAACTATTAATAACATCTTATATGAGTTAATCTAAGTCTCATTTTTTCAAATAAATATTAGAATAAGTTGTATATTTTGTATTATGTAATTCTATGTAATATAAAAGACTTTCTCTTTTTCTAATTAATAAATTTGAGACAAAACCTTATTAAAACAAAAAAAAATAATAATAAATTATTATTTTATAATATATATGACTAATATTTTTATATAAGATACTTCATATTTCAGGCTTTAAGGTGACTTAATATAACATTTATTATTAAGTTAATAAACAATCAAGTTTTTTAGATATTTACAATTAATATAATTATTTTCAAATTTTTTTATTTTTTTAAAATTTTTTTAAATTTCAGTTATTTTTATTCATGTTTAAGTGAAGTCAAAATTTTATTAGATACTGAGAAAACTGTTAATAATTAAAGTTGTAAATATTATTTTTGATTACAATTTTATATAAGATAGTTGGTATCTATTTCTAATATCTATCGAATGTGGTATAGGTAATGATTTAAGAATAAATTTATTATTTTTTGTCAATTTCATTTTAAGTATAATATCTCTATTTATAGATGTTCAATTTTATCACAAAATGTATCATATGATAGTTTTAGTTTAGAAGAATCTAATAAAAAAAGGTTGTGCAATTTAGATTACTTGTTGTATCACAATTAGAATTTTAATTTTAGCAATTATTTCAAATTTTATTATTTCACAAATACTTTTGCTAGAGGAATGTATATAAATGTTTGTATCATGTGATTGAATAATTTAATAAAAATTTATTATAATTAAACATACCATTATTTCCAATTTTAAAAGGATTAAATAGTCCAATATAAAGTTTTTTTCTGTAACCAGTCATTCTATAATATTTTATAATAAAACAATTAATTTCAACTAAAAGCATGAATATTTTTTCAAATATTATATTTATATTAAATACTGTAAAATAATTTGAATAGTATAAGGATTATTATTTCATTCAATTGAAAATAATTCTTGACCAGATAATCAGTAGACAATCCAGTTTTTATTACTTAAAACTTCAAACTCAGATTCTATTTTTACATCAATAATTTCTAGAGGAGTTCCAGTAAATACTACTTCTTTAATTAGACCTTCTTTAAGCATATTTTTATGACTAAAATAAAAATAATTAATATAATAAAGCAAATATAAAGAAATATAATAAATATTATATTAACACAGTCCCCCCACTTTGTGAAATTTTTAAAGGCTCTTCTTCAGATTGTTCTTCAGTAAAGTGATAGGCAGATTTTTACTACTACTACTAATAGTGTTATTATTATTAAGCTCGTGATATGACTGGTCGTGACTACATGCTGCACAAGTATATGGAAGGCATTTACACTGACTATTACTACTGTCTGAAAGTGCATAAACACATTTTCCAAACATTCTTTTAAAAATTAAATTCTTAAAGATAATTTGAATAAAAATTTTTCGCATACTTTTTTTTAATATAAAATTTGTACTTTAAGGAGTATGAAGCACCAACCAAACTGATAAAATTCATTGAAATGAATTTTATCACAGATAATTCAATTGTATCGCAAATAATAATATTGTATCGCATATAACAAAATTATATCTCAGATAATTAAATTGTATTGCAGATAAATAAATATTGTATATTGTATATTGCAGATAGTTAAATTTGTATCGCGATACAATATAATTATCTGTGATAAGATTCATTTATTATTATTATTTTTTTTTTAAATCCAATATAAGAGCAATACAATTTAATTATCTGTGATAAATTTCAATTATCCGTGATAAATTTCATTTATCTGTGATAAAGTTCATTTATCGGCGATAAAATTTTTTTATCTGCGATAAATTTCATTTTCTGTGATACAGTTTTTTATCCGCGATACAAAATGATCATTTAAAAAAATCAAAAAAAAAATTAAATTTTATGTGACAAAATCGAATGAAGACAAAAAAATTAGAAAGGTTTTATTGGTTAAATTTAAGAAAATAAAAATTTTGGTTATAGACTAGCCGCACTGTACTAAGATAGAAAGAAAGACTTATTCTTGGCTACAAAGTATTTCATTCTGATAGCGTTTAAATTCGAAAGTTGGTGAAAAATTTCTGTCATAAATTTTCTGTAATTCTGGCCAGAATTATGAAAAATTCCGTGACAGAAATTTTTCGAATTTAAACGTTAATAACTCCGCAAATATCGATGCTATCAGGATGAAACGCATATTTTTTTGTAGCCAAGAACAAGACCTTTCGTTCCATAATAGAAATATCTTAGTAGAAAATCGCTCTACGCTTCGTAAATCACAAGTGAAGCCAAAAAATGTAAATGAATTTTGGCATATGAAATAATTACAGCAGCCAAAATTATTTTTGGCAATTATATTTTTGGAAAATGCAAAAACAATTAAGGTACCATGTATAATTATCAAAGATTTTGTCAAAGATATTGTCAAAGATCTTGTCAAAGAAAATAATGTATATAAAGGCCGGGTTTTTTTCAGCTTTTTAGTTTTTCGGTTCATAATTTGTTTTTTGTTGTTTTAATTCAATTTAGAAATTTAGTTGATAATAAAAAGAGTAATGTACTTACTGTATGTATAAATTTACTTAAGGGCAATGAATAACAATATATTTTTTTTCCAACCAGCCACGTAACAACCTGTAAAATAGTAAAAAGGAAATTGAATTGATTGTGTTGTATCATCTCTCTAAAAGAAAAAATAAAATAAAATAAAAAGTCTCAACGCAAAACCGCCATTAATAAATAAATTAAAATACTTCAAAAATAATTAATAATAAATCGCGTATTTTATTTTATATTTACACAGATATATAATTTATTTTAATATACAAAAATATACAAAACCATTGTATACAGTAAAAATTCATTTTCATTAATAAGAATGAACCTTTTTTTTTAAAAAAAAAAGAAAACCTTACAATGGAAGTTCACCTGAAATCTAAACTTATTATCTTGAATTCAATTTCTTATATCATTTGTAGTTTATATAAATATTAATCTTCTTTTTGTTGTTTCTCGAGTAAGCAAATTTAATAAAATTTATTTTAACTATAATTTAATTTTGCAAAAAATTGTTACATAATTTTACAATAGAAGTTTTATCAAAAAATGAGTGATTTAAATAATACAATTTATTTGTCTTTACATTATCCATCTATTTAAAAACATATTTTTAAGTATATACAATATTTATTATGTATTCATAGAAATTTGAAAGAAACATGAAAAAAAAGATAATTACATTGTTTAGAAAATAAATATTAAATTTCATACAAGTCTCCATAAAATTTTATTGAGACCATTTCCAAGCTTCACCAGCATTTTCATTGAAACCAGCGATCTTACGAAATTTACCATCAGGAGCAGATTCTTTGGAAATTACACGTTTGATATCTTCTCTCAAATCTTCATGACCAAGCACAATACGATCTGCAAAATGATGATTCGTGTCACGGTGTGTAACTTCGTCTGCGCGAATTGCCAATACTACATCACGAAGAGTTGCGGTTTCGCGATCTAAATGCCAATAATCTATTGCAATATCAGGAACATCTTTGATATTTTGAATATGTCCTTCATCAATTTCTGTAAAATTAAATAATAAATTAAATATAAATATAAATATATATGTATATATATTGTATGTATAATGGGAATTACCTTTGAGAAATGAAGTATAACTAACAATTGCTTCTTCTTCAAGGTAGCCTACAACACGATGAGCAGTTCTTGGACTAAGAAGATACAATGCAAAGAATGCATTATAGAAAATTCCTTGTACAGCGGTGATCAGAAAACGTTCCCACATTTTAGGTTGGGCAATGCGCATCCATGTCATCAAGTGCATACTTGTAATATTAATGTTAAATTATTCAAAAATTAAAATAAATTATTCGGAATTATTTAGATAGTTACCGTTCGTTTTCGGCTTCATGAAGCAAATGAGAAATCCAACCACCATCATGCTTCATCTTTCTAAGTGATTTGAGATGACGGATAGAGCCACCTACCATTCCAGGAACTGCTGCAACCTACAAGAATTTGGTTAGTATTAATTTTTAAAAGAAATTTTAGGAAAAAAAAAAAAAACAATTTACCGTTTCCAGCATAACTGAACGATGAATGTATTTCTTTTTGAAAAACCAATCACTAGGAACTCTCAATGATTTGACCAAAGCAAAAGCAAACTTATCTGAAATTGTTACAGGTTTTCTATGGAGTTTAAGCTTTACATCTAATTTTTCAAGATCTGCAGTTTTCAAAGGTTCTTTTGATTCGATGATCTCGTGACGAACAGGTTCAGGATGATGAGTATGCAAAAGAATTTCCAAAGGCATATCTGAAGCTATATCATTGCCTTTAGAGGAATTATTAGATACTGATGTTGACGGGCTAACTATGGAAGGAGATGATTGCTTTGTTGGATTAAAGGTAGAAAATTTGTTATGTAAGGTAATTGGAATCAAAAGAGTTCTGTGTAAATTGATGGATTGTCGATTTAAGAACAAAGAAGTGACAATCCTTTTGAATGATAGCAAAGTGGTCGTTCTAATAACCGCTGAGTGTAACATTGTGGGTATGCAATGCTTAAAATATATTTAAAATTTCTAAAAAGAATAATATTTCTGATAAAGAGAAAATCAACGAAAGTTGAAAGAATTTGATTTCAAAAAAAAAGCTGCATTTATATATGGCGGAATATAAGTTGTATGACAAATAAAGTTTACCCGAGTTGGAATTGCTCGAAAATTTTATCGACTTTTCATGATTCATTTTACGATTCTTGCCGAATTTCGGAATTTCGGGCAGTCAGGTGAAATGTTATAGCAAAAATTTTGTAGTATGTACGGTAGTACGATTAAATGTTCTAATTTTTATAAGGATAAATTTAGGTTACGAAAAGCTATTTTGTACCGTACGAATTGACTGTATGGTTATCAAAAAAGGATTTATACCCGTGACCTAACCCTAAATTTGACTTTAAATAGCTTTTCGTACAGTACAGTACAATTTATCCTTTTTTTTTTTTTGTGCAAAGCTCGCAAGCACAATCAATTAATCTTTGATAAAATGGACGAAATTATTGATAATGAGCTCAGTTCTAATATATGAGTCAAGAATTGTAAAGCTATTTTTTCTAAAATTATTCAACTTTACCAATTGAATATCTAAAGACTGTATATAATATTACAGGCTGACTAATATTTATTTATAATCAATGTTATTTATAACCAATGTTAATATTAAAAAATTAATAGTGTAAACTAAATTTAGGTAAATGTAATGTAATAATCAAAATAGAAAATTTTTGGAAATAAAATCAAAAGAAAAATACTAAAAATAAGGTCCGAGCTTTAGAAATACCCAAAAAAATAAAATGAAATGTTAACGAAAAAATGCCTGATTTAGAGAAAAGTCATTAGGTTTATTGTAAAATATATAAAATACATAAGTATACATTTTAATAAAGTTTTATTATAAAAATTATTTGTTTATAAAAGTATGTTTCAGATACCGTATGTACTTACTATTTCCAAAAACCCTTTTGCCCACATGTTTTTAATGTGATCTAATTCTTCTCAGCCAATCATAATTCAACAATGTTTTAATTTTTAAATTAAATATAAAATAGGGAAAGTATTTGATTATTATTGTAAATTGAGCATTCAAATTCTCACGAGTAGGAACACAAGTAGAAAAATCCAAATATTTCTCTTACCGTATATATATTTTATATTAAAAATTTTTTACCATAAAGATAACTTTTAAAAAGGAGGATGAATCGAAAATAAATGTTAATTATCATAATTTACTTTTTTTTGTCAATAATTTCACTTTATTTAATTTTAATATTTGTATATTAAAAAATAATAAATGATATCTATAATAACAGAAATATTAAACATAACATGGGCAATATCATTAATATGTTCCATATACATGACATTGGTCTTCTGGCGTAGTCGGAAAAATACTTTAATGAATATATTTTGTATATTTATTGTATTGTTGAGCATTGATGTATTATTAAGTTTAATTTACTTCAATGATCTAACAAAAGTTCCTCGTAAAATTTGCATATTTCAGGCTTTGATGGTAAAATAAATTGTTACATAAATATTGAATTAAAATTATTTCTCAAAGGTTATGTGCTAATTTCGTTAATTCTCGATTTCTTTTCGTATCTCCTCTTCTCATCATCCTCATCCCATCCTCATCGCGCGTATAGCTTCAATTTTGTGCTTATGCGACAGGCATTACGGCCTTCTGTTTTTCAATGCAAACCTATAGACGCATAGTGTTAAATTCTAGAGAAAGCCATCGCACGGAATTATTTTATTATTCATTATGCATCTTGTATCCGTGCATTATGACAACAATTCTTGCTACTTTTGCGATTATAAATGATTCCATTAAACCACGAGGAATGACTTGGTACGTTTTTCGAATAAGAAATTTAAAATAATTTAATTTTATTCTGATAAATTATCTTATTTAATGTTAGTGATGTCGTGAGACCAACTTGGATGCGATTAGTTGGATATACAGGACCAAATCTTATATTAAGTCCTCTTGGGGTGTATTGGAGCGGTTTGTATCTTTACATTTTGAATATTTTGTTAAATATTTTTAATTAATTATATATTATATAAAAATTTCTAAACCTATCAAAATTTTCAAAATTTATTTTAGGTCGAACAGCCTTAAAAGTTTTTCGACAGCAAGATAAAATTGAAAATGGTGCTATTGTTCCCCAAGTACCTTCTCCGATAGAACGTGATAATTCGTCAAATAAAAATACCTCGAAAATGCATTCTTCTCAAGAGGGATCTACTGATGGGAAAAATTTTCCCCATTCCATTCCCATTTCAACCTCTGATGTTTCCGATAAACCACCTGATCATGCCAAATATCGAGTAGCAGCGAAACGTCTTGCTTCATTCGCATTAGGATTTTTACTGATAAATGTAATCGCATCTTTTTCCACGCTTTGGGGCGTAATTAAGAATAATAAATCCATGTCATCTAGAATAAGTTCAAGTGACATAATAGGTAGCTTATTAGGCATAAGTATATTTTTAATATTTGGGGGTTTTGAGAATTTAAAACTTTTATTTGGTAGGTAAAGAAATAAGTTGGATAATTTATAAATATTATAATTGATTCATTTCTTTATTTATGAGCGCACATAATGATCAGATAAATAAATGACCGTTAAATAATATACATATTATAATTTAATAAAGACAAAATTAAGATAACTTTAAATTGTCACAAATATTTTCCTTCTTTTGTTGATTTATTTAATATAATGTATATATAATGCACATTTTTGCTTTCTAAAAGAAAAATGTTTTAAATCCTATTTAAATCCTATTTTCTGTCCATATCGCCACGAACATATGCTACAAAAGATTTCCAACTTGGTAAGTTATTAACAACTTCTGGAAAATAAAGTCCATTTTCTTCACCATTTTGATATGATTGAATTGAAAAATCCTCTATATTATCATCATCAACTTTTTCTTGTGATTTTAAATTGTTATCGTCCTTATTGTCTTTATTATCTTTATTCGTTAATAATAATCTAATTGAAGAATCATTATCATTATTATTTTCAATCTGAATTGGCTGTTTGGAATCATTATCTATTATTGACCAAAGTATTGAAAAGAATTTATCTTTATCCTTATTTACAGATGATGATGAATTTATTGAACTATTTTCAATACTAATTGGTTGTTGTTTAAAAGTTTCATCTATTATATTGTTAGTTTTATTAGAACATATAATATTTTCAACAGGTGGTTCTTGATGACTTTTGTCATCACTTTGTCTCTTTCGTTTAAAATTAGAAGATGGACAAGATCTATAATCATCAAATAAAAGAGGATTTCCAATATTATTGTAATTATCATTAATAGTTTTAGATTCATTCAAAATTGTCGTATGTGCACTATTATTACTATTACTATTATTATTATTACTATTATTATTATTATTATTATTGCTTTTTGTTCTAATCGATTTATCTAATCCAGTTAATTGTTCCCATTTATATGTATTAATCTCTTCATTTTCAAAACTAGTTCCTTTGTTATTATTTCCCTTAGATGTATTGTCTTGTAATATTTCATCTTCCGAAATATCTTGATTAATCTCATCCGAAAAAGATTTTAGGTATTCACTATTTAATTCATAATCGCCAATTTCCGATATATTCATTTTTAGCATTTGAGACAAAATACAATCAAAACTAGAAATTTGTGAAGATTTATTTCTCTCATCATCCAAAAATTTGGATTTCTTGTTATTAATATAAGCAGTATCATCGATGGAAACCACAAATTCATCACTCTTGGATTCTGATGTTTCTATAATTTTGAATAAGATTAAGTATAAAATTTTTGCTTAAAATTAAATATCAAAATAATTCAAAAATTACCTTGATCTTTCATAACATCATTTTGATATTTTTGATGTTTTTGATTACTTGGCATAGTTGGTGACACCAAATATTCCTCACTATCACTTTCAGCTGTACGTATTATTAATCTTTCCCAATCAGACTCACTAAAATCATGAGACGATAATTCATGATCTCGAGATTCAACAGCTCGTTGTTTCTCTGATTTTTCTTTTTTCTCTCCAAATTTATTATTCATAAATGATATATCTTTGTTAGAACTAATTCTATTTACTAACGAATTTACATGTTTTTCATGCTTTTTTAATCCACGTTCCCATTCCAACAATGTTAATTTTTTGTCCACCAAGTTTTGAGCAATTTTTAATGCCAATTGCAGTTGCTTTTCCTTTTGTATCAATTTTCTTTCTAGTTTATTCAAACTTTCCTCGGATTTTTTAATTTTCCGTGATAAATCATCGAAAGATTCATAGGAAGAATCAAGATCATGTAGTGAATTAGAATCTAAAGAATGACTACGAAGTATAATTGAATTTTAGTATTTTACCAAAATTTTTTTTTTAAAAAAAAAAAAAAACTTTATAAAAAATAAATCATTTCACATCAAAAACTTTACCTGAAAGGATTAATAGTTCCTTGTGAATTTTTATCCACGAGTGTATTCAAAAATTTTTCAATTATTATTCTATTTTCATCTGTTTTCTTTTCTCGTATTACAATATCTTGTTGTTTTACCATTAAATCAGCTACAATTTTTTGCATTATTTCTAAAGTCCTTTTACAATGTTCAGTTTCCACATTATCATTTGATTTTGACTTTATTTTTATTTTTATTTTCTTAATTTCTTCCAAAAGTGTGAGCAAAATTTTAGAATCACATACTGTTGATGCTTCATGATCGGTAGAAACTTCATTAGAACTCTGATATTCTTCATCCGAACTAATTGATTCTAATAAATCATCGTCATCCCCATCAAGGAAATGTGAATTATCATATTCCTGAAAATTCTTTAACCAATCCTGGACTTTAAAGATAGATTCCATTTGAGATTCATCTATTTGTACTAATTCCTGCTGATTTAATTCGATATTTTGAGGTAGATTTCTTAAATTTTTAGGACCATTTGAAATTGGTAAAGGAATTAACCTTTCTTTTATTACCTCAGTAAATGGAATTGATACTGTTTCAACATTCGTCCCTGATTGTTCAACTTTTTTTTGCCAATTAATATCTCTTGGATCCACATTTTCCCAACGTTTTGCAAATTCGCTGTCTGAATCTCGATAATCCATTAAAGTAGATGGTAGACGATCTTTTTGTTTTCTCCGAAAATTTTCCTTATTTTTTCTATCTTCATTAACTTGTTTTTGACCATATCGACACTCTTTTGCATGTGAGTCATGTGTATCTTGTGTGTGCTTACCTTTTTTTACATTTTTTACATTCACATTATTAAAATTGTTCCTAAATAATTTGGAATTTAAATTATTATTATTATCATTTATTTGAGTGTTCCTTATAATTTTTGGAGTGCGTGATTTTCGGTTCACTTTAATGTCAGAAGGTGCTCTTTGATATTTTGACCCGGTGTTCTGTTGAAACTTTTGTTTTTGTGCTCGTACCATTAATCTAATATGTTCAATTGACAATATTTTATTTGATGATAAGTCATCAAATAAATCTTGTTCATCAGATTCCATAGTCTCAGATAGAATATTATTTCTCTCTTCATTTTCTGTTGAAACGGTAGCCTCTTGTAATCCATTATCACCACTACCCAAATGCATTGTAGACGTTAATTCTTCAAATAATTTTTTCTTGGAAGTATGGTCGTTGTTATAATTTTTTATATGATATGTGCTTTTATCCATATTATAAAAATAATTTTTATAATATTACAAAGAAAAATTTATTAAATATTTACAATTAAGAGAGAATGTGAGAAGAAATACTACAACAATTGAGAACATAGTGCCACAAATTATACTGTGGGCCACGTAAAATCTGCCCAATTTATACTCATTAATATAACAATACAAAATGAAAAAAAAAAATAATGAATTTTGTGTAATTTTATTAATTTTATGTAATGTACTGTAAAATGTTTTATCAATAAAATCATAGCGAGAAGAATGAATTCAATAAGATAAATTACAAATCAAAAATGAATAAATTATAAAACAAAATCCCCCCCATCCCTAAATAATAATTTTTAATATAAACGAACTGATATTTAATATTATTTTTTTATATGTATTTTTATAATTTGGCAAATACTTTATCAGGCAAACCAAATACTATATAAATTATAATTCCAAGAAATACACCTATCCAATCGTTACTTGATATAGATGTCTCTTGAGGTTTACCACCTATAATGTTCATAATGGTTTTGACACAACCTAAAAGATTTATGAAAGCGAACCCTAAAGAAAAACCGGCCATACGAATTGCAGCCCGGCGTGTTAGACCATATGATTTACGATTAGAAACTTTTTTTCTCGTTGAACGGTTTCTTGAAATTGTAGGGATGGTGGAATTTATAGGATTCTCAGGGGTAGTGATATCTACGTCATAATTTGAATTTGGTTGTTGAGTAGAATTTGAAACTTCGGTAGCTATACTTGTTCTTATAACAATTTTTGTAGGCCTGTGCACAGATTCCTCTGGTTTCTTTGGTTCCTTTGATTCCTTTGTTAGTTTTCCGGATTCCTCATCTTCAACTTGATAATTAGGATCATTAAGTTCTTCCGTACTACTGGCTGAAGTTGAAACTGTAGTTTTGAATTGATCCAAATGTTTAAAAACTGCATAAGCGGAACGGGCTATTTAATTAATTATTAATAAATTAATACTTCGGGGGTCATTTAAATTTTGTTATATATAATGCAAGATAAAAAAAAAAAAATTTAATCGGTACCACTTATTATAGTTCCAGGGATACTAAGAATGAAATTTGTACCCGAATAACCGACTAATCTAACCCAAATAGGATCCAATACATCACTAAAATAAGAAAAAAAATAAGTATATAATTTAATACACTAAGAAACGGGACCGTTGTAAGTCCGGAGCACAAATGGTTATCTAAAATAATCTAAAAACGATCTCATTGGGTAATTATTTCGTTTGTGCGGAGAAACATCCGTGACCGAAATTTAGCGTAGAAATATATAGTCCTTCACTACGCTCCAGACAATAAACAAAAATAAAAAATTTACCAATTCAAAACTCTTGGTTTAATTGCATCATTTTTATAAGAGATTTTACCCAAAATTATAGTTATAATTACAGGATATATAAATATAAATAAATAAAAACACTTTTGTAAAAACGGGTCGGTTGTTTGTTTGTAGAGTACAAGTAATCGATATGTTTGGAAGGCAAAACATAGTCCACATGCCATTGTTAAGTAACAAGCATATTGTAGCTTTTTTTAAATAATAAAGAATTAATAAATTGTTAGAAATATCATTAAATAAAAATTTTCGTCAAAAAAAAAAAAAGAATATATATATATATATATAATATTTATATATTTACCAATAATCCTTGAGCAAAACAAAATGCATAAGGCGCTTTTTCTAATTCATTTTTATAGATTATGCTTGCCATCAAATCCACAGAAACAATCGAAGTGGAGAATGATAAAACTCCCACTATGATATTTTTTTTACGTACAGTTAATTTATAAGTTACATAAAGTGAACATATCAGTGAAATTGTGCACACTGTGTAGAGAAAGATCATCAAAGGAGTGTACATTGTATTATTATTATAGTAGAATTTTCAAATAATGGATAGTAAAAAATGTGGGTGAATGGAAATGACTCAAAGAATTAGCTAAGTTTAAATAAAAATTTTCAATATCAATCGCTATACATTAAATTTTTGCGATAACTAATTTGGGAAAGGTTAATTTTAACGACAAATTTCCAAATTAAATTCTTTTCTCCGCGATTAAGTTGTACAAAAATATTATGAAATCTTGAAACAATACCTGACAATACCTGATATGATTAGTTTACGATTTTATTGTGAATAGAGTTAATTTTTGTTAATTTTTGAGTCACGATTCATATATAATTTTCAAATATTAAAATTAAAAGAAATTGTAAGAGAATTATTAAAGAGAATGAATTCTTGTAATTTCATATTCATAAATAATATCCTAGAATATTAATTAACTGAAAGATAATGATCCATAATCATGATCAACATCGATAACCAATTAACATCGATAACCAATTAACGTACATCCCAAATTATTAATAAAAAAAACGGATCAAATTCTCAAAAAAGAAGGAATTTGAAATTTAAAATTAAAAATATTGTATTTTATTGGTTAACTCTCTGGATGGGTCATGGCGGTAATAGTTAATGCCTAACGCGAAACATTTTTTTACTTCTCGGATATTAGTTAATTTATTACGTTATCTAGAATTAAAGTTTAGTGATCGATCATCAAATAATTGCTTGGTAAAAATATTACTGGTGCCAATCGTTTCGCGTACTGACTTTTATCTTTAATAAGAAATTATATTTTTTTAATTTTTTTAAACATCCATATTTTTTATCCCTTAAACGGTAAATCATGTGAATTGCGGCCGCATTTATTAGTAACTTGTTACGTCTCTACCGTTTAAGGGATAATAATTCTCTTCAATTTATGTAATATCTTTTTTTTAAGTTCGATCAATGTAATTATTCATGTAATAACGTAAAAAATTACATAAGAGGTCTAGAAATGAAGTTTATAGAAACCACTTATGTAACCTATGTAACCAAAACGGTTAATTAAATCCCACTTCGGCTAAAGTTATAAAATAAGGTTTAATTAGATAATTTTTTTTTAAATGTAAGCACGCACCATTGAACAAAAACAGGAGTGGTTGATCAATTTACTAATTGGCAAAGGTAATATGAAATATAAATATATGAAATTAATAAATTTTTTCATGATTTGTAATTAAACTCAACTTCTTAACATATGCATATTTTAAGCTTTTCATATTTCATTAAAGAAAATCCGTAAGATGAAATTTCTTTATTCACGAAATATTAGAATGATATATATATATATTATATAAACATACGCACATAATAAAAAAAATAAATATTTAATTAATTATATATAATTTATATAATTTACCTTCGAAGTTTCAGAATAATTTGCTTTATCTTTATGAAATCTAACAAATTATGTATAAATACGCATTTGACTTTAATTATTGTTTATTGAGATAATTTATGGTTGTCATATTTTATGTAAAAATTAATTAAAAATAATTAAAAATTATTGGTTTACTAAGACTAAAGAAAGAGTTATATATATGTTATATGTGTCATATCTAAAATCATTTCATGTAGAATATATTTTTTCTTTTTGATGCAATACTTGTAAAAAAAAATATAAAAAATAATAATTGTTACATATATTCAATCACATACATATTTTATGTTCTGTGCCAATCAAATTTTATGAAATTTTGGTTATTTATCACTATAAAAAATTCACACTACTATTTTGTGTACTTCTGTAAGTGCAAGGAGTAAATCATTTAATAATGTTTAATAATGATAATAAAATCCATAAAATTAGTATCGTATTTAGATAGAGAGTAGTTATAGAGAGTAATTATAGAGAATAATTTAATATTTTATTTTATTTTATTTTATTTTATTTTTATAATAATAAATACTGTATATAATATTAATAAATATTTTATTTGATAATAATATCTATTCATAATCTAAATATTAAGAACTTTAAAAACTTCATAATCTTCTAATTCTTGTATATTATTATTATCAAGGAATCCAGCAGAATCAAAATAATTATAAGTAAAACATATTTCTATTGTATTATCATAAATTACTAAATCCCATCCATAACCGAAACAAGGTCCTTTACTATTTATATAAGAAATAGCATGTGAAGAATATGAATTATCTACTCTAGCTATTTTATTTTTATTACTATCATTATCAAAAAGAAATAAAAAACTTTCATTTGTCTTTCCCCAAGAACAAGTTTCGCCGTTAGAAGAATCATAAGGTTGCCAACTTAAAGGATTAAATCCTCCAATAATTTTATGTGAATTTTTTAATTTTGCTATAGTAATTGTTGCTCCTTGATTATCACATAAATTATGAAATGTTTTATTTTCAAATCCATCTTGACTTCCTCGATATAAAAGTTTGAATCTATTAGATTGATTATTATTATCGTTATTATTATTATTGTCGACATTTTGTATCCAATTTCTTAATTGATTAAAATGTTTGAAATTAATAATGCGTGAATTTTCAAAATTTCTTGGTGTTAAATTAATTAAATTAATTAAATTGTCATCAACTTTGACATGATCGATAAGGTCATTATCAATATCATAATAATCAAGTGTTTGAATATTTTGAGAATTTCGAAAATTTTGATGATGATTTGAAACATTTTGAAATAATTCTTCCGACAATAAATATTTAAATGTTGTAATTTCTTTCTGAAAATCTTTTGCTGAGATTTGATAAAATCTAATAAATGGAATTAATCCCTGAATGATTATTTTTAATTCTTTAAATTCTTTTTCTGTCCAATTATTAATATTAAAAAAATCATTAAAACTGTTAAAATTATTAAAACTATTAAAACTATTAAAATCGTGAAAATTTAATTGTGTAATTCCCCATTTCATTAAATATTTAAATATTTCAAATTCATCTAAAGCCAAATCATCTTGTTTTAATAATATTTTTAAAATAGATTCATCTAAATTTAAGAATGTTGATGATGCAAAAAATAATTTAGCATTTATACAAATAATTTTTATATATATCTCTCTAAATGATGAACAAGCTTCGTGATGAAAAATAATTTGTAGAATATCAATTGAATCTTGGTTCGATAAGAAGAATTGATAAAATTCATCCTTCTTATTAATCGCAAATAATTCAATGTTTTCGATAAGTGTATGAAGATTTAATTCATCTGCTGCGATTAAAAGTTGTAATATTTCTATTTTGTTTAATTTGTTTAAGTCGATAGTAGCTGAATATAAATATCTATTGATGAATTAATTAAATATAATATAATAATTTAATGAATATAATATAATAAATATAATAATAATAATAATAGCAATAATAAGGAAATACTCACTTTAAAATAATATCAAAAATAAATGGAGAAATGTTTGGTTTCTTAAAGATTAGAAAATTACCATCTTTCTTTACCCAATTACTTGAGAAAGCTGATTGAAAATATGAAGATCTGACACTCAAAATTATTGAATGTGCTCGAAATTCTTTATAGTCTCCTTCTCTTTCTCCTACATGAATGATTACATCTGAATTGAATTTATTTCCATATAACTTTCCAATATCATTTGATAATTCGGTACAAAAGTGCGATGCCATCATTTTATATGGTTTTAAGTTGTTTTAAGTTATTAAATAAATGCTTTTTTATGAATAAATATCGTTAGTTTTATCGCAATTCAATATATATTTTACTCATTTGCGTATACTTCAATTTTTTTTTAATAAAAGCGAGGCCTTGAATTATATATAGGTTTTTACGTATAACTATTTAAAGTAAAATTTACATTAAATATCAAGACTATTTAATAATTATTATTAATTTACTGAAATTTCTAAACAATACAGTAATGTACACATTTGTATTCCGTTATTGGTAAAATTTTAAAATTTCAATGAAATCCTATTTTCGTATCCAAGCCACAGTAAAAAGAAATCGTTGCTAATTATTAAAATAATAAAATATTCGCAGTATAAAAATAAATTTTGATTGTTTAGTGATACATTTATGTGGGTGGTATTTATTTATTATACACGCATTTACTCGTATGTAACTTATGTCACATTAATGTTGAGTTTATTGTAAAGTTCTAACGCCACATCTTCAACTCAATTATACAATAAAACATTATAAGAGTAATCAAAAAAAAAAAGGTTATAAATAACAAAAATAAGACCATTAAAGTGTTTTTTTTTTATTAAGTAATCACAAGGTGACTACAAACAACACAGAATCTCACACTTTAACAACAGAATTTGAGATATCTTTTATCTCCTTCTCTTCCTTTCTCCCTGTTCACACAGGTAGAAATAGAGATAGAGGTATATGCGTAGGTTTATAAATAAATAATACAAAAACGGCCAGTCAAGAGGTTTTATTATAATATTACGTTAAAAATACTTTTAGAAGTCTGAAATTCGAAATTTTTCGCGTGATCATCTAATGCTCAAATAATAAAAAGCGTAATTATAAGAACATGTATTAACAATTAAAATAAACCTAAAATATTTAATAATTACATATTAGTTAGCTTTTGATCTATTATAATTTTTAAATCTTTCTTCGAATTATAATAATTATGTATTATTATTCTATAAATTAACTCGCAAAATATTATATATCCAGATTTCCGGATCACGTGCTCGCGCAAGTCGGTTCTAATGCATCAGATGACATTTGAGTTTTAACCTAGACCCGGGTCTAGGATTTTATTCTAAACACCCATGATTTCGAATTTTGATTGGTTTATAATGTGACAGGTGTCAAAAAAGGTTCACGTGAAATTTTATGTAGGTGACGACGAAACCTGAGTAACAAATATCTACAGTGTGGAACCTCTATAATAGGAACCTATTTATAATAAAAATTGTTCAGTCTTTTAGTATAAACTTTATTTACTATATATAGAAATAAAATTTTAACCATAAAAATTGATAGCTCAGAATCTAAGTTTTCAGAATCATCAGTTAAAATTTTGATCTGACTTAAATTGATCAACTTTTACTGGAGTTGTAGTTTTTTTTCTTCTTATTATTACAATTTTACTAGTAAGAACTCTACTAAGTTGCTTTAGATATATTATTTTTGAAGCAAAGTTGATCTAACAAGATTATCAATATATTAAGTTCATTTTGTGTAGAACTTATTATACATATACAGTAGACACCCTCTAAAGTTATCTTCTATATAAGTACTCTCTTCTTTAAATCACACTTTAACTTGGTTTGATTTTTTTATAAATAAATCTCTTTATATAATCACAATATTAGTTATAAGCATAGTGATATTGTCATCAGTGGTTCCTGGTTCTCTTGAGAATAAACTGGTGAAGTGACTTAACAGTTCTTTCAAGAAGTTTATAGTTCTTTTTCAACGGTAAGACTGTTGTTCAGTTGTTTTAGAAGGTACCATTGATTCAATTATTTTAGAAAGGGAATCAAACCTTTCATTCAATTTATTTCAATATCTTTTAAGTTCATCATTACTTTTAGTATTAATATTCATTCATTAATTGTTTTTCAGTTTTATCATAATTGAATATTACTTTCATTTATCCAGATTAAGTATTTTTCCAAATCCAGGGTTTATAATAATAGTTTGTAATTAATTTCATTAACTCAAGAATAATAATATTATACAATTATACAATCAAGTATTTAATCTTATAATATCCATTATTCCTTTATTTATTATTATATCTTATATTTAATAATTATTTTTATAACTTTTTATTTTATATTTCCAATATTTATTATTTTATTAATTCAGTTGCAGGATAATTTTTACAAGTTTTTATCTTTGAGTTACAAATTATAAAATTAAATTTATTAATTTCAAATAAGTTACAAATTATTAAAATTCAAAATTATAAAATTGTAAACTAGAGTCCTTTTTATACTTAAATCTAATGATTTTCATTACTATGCCACTACTGTGCCTTACTGGATATTACTGTGTCTTACTGTGCACTACTTCTATTGGTTACTATTTCTTTATATTATTTACTAAATATATTAATAATTATTATTAAATAATGATATATAATATTAATTAATGTTATGAATTAATTATTATTTTTGTGTAACTAAATATCACGTGAATATGTGATCTTGTACTACTATTTCGTGGTTAATTAATATGTGTTACTGGTTATAAATATTAGTTGAAAAATTATTAAACTATTACTATTTGTTAACTGAATTAATATTTACTAATTAAATTTTAAACACTACTATTTTCTAAGTTATTATTAATTATTTGTGGATGTTTTGATATTGTATACTATACTTTTTGATCATGATAATTTCATTCTATAACAATACCAATTGTCAATCCCAATAATATACAAATATATAATAATTTTCCTCTATATAATCACATGAATTCTTATATAAATTTGTAAATATACGCAATTATGCAATATGTGCAATTATGTGTCAGTACTATATTTGCATGCAAAATTATTTTGGAGTCTCGAAATTACAATTTCAAAAAAAAAATCAAAATAGTTTCATAAAATCTGAAATTTTTTGATCATCCAGATTTATTCTTTGATTAAAGATACATATAACTGGATACTTTTTTTACTTCCATATATAGAATAGATTCTGCATAAATCTCAAAAAGTCGAAATATCTCAAAAATCCAAAATCAATTTTGAAAACATGTATTTAGTATATGCAGTTCATGTATTATACGCAATAACAAAATTATTTAGATTATTTATTCACTCTCAAAATATTCAAAATATAAACTGAACTTACTTTGCTATTAGTATAAATATAAAAAAAAGAAATATATAAATATATGTTAACAAATTCTAATATAAATTAAACTTTAGTTATATTATTTTTTAATACAAAATATTTTGGGTTAAATATTAATAGAACAACTATAAGTAAATATAAAAAAATTGACAAAAATAATTAATAATACTGTAACACCTGAAATTATTATTTTTATCTTTTATTTATTATTATCTTCTTTATTTGTATTATTATTAATTATAGTTAATTTTGTAAATCAGTGGTACGAATTAAGAAGTGCTACATTTAAAGATTATCATTGTTAATTTACCCAGGTATATACCTAGGTACGATACCTAGGGAAATACCCAGGTAGGATACCTGGGGATAGGTAATGAAATTACCTTTGATAATATTATTTGTATCGCTTGGCAAAGAACCAATCTAGAGTAGAGAATAGTATAGTTTGTCTGCGGCACGAATGGTGTCAAAAGGATATAAATACAGGCCTCTTTAGCCTTGGTTTTAGTCAGTCAGTTCCAGATCAAGTTTAATAGTTCAAGTTTAAGTTCCTTAGTTATTTAATTAATAATCCTCTGATTTATTCTTTTAATAAATATCATTTCTTTTATTATTTTTATATACTTATCTTTTATTATTTATCATTATATATCTTATCCATTTCTTATATTTCTTGTATTTATTTTAATAAAGTTGATATTAAAATAAAGTCTTCGTATAATTTATCGACTTTGAATCTTTTACACATACACCTTGCTAAGTTACAAACTAACTTGGTGTTGTAAAAACCCCGTCACAATAAAGAATTCACTCCTAAGTTGACCCTCTTCCCTAACTCTGTAATTTGCTATAATTGGTCGAGTAGGATCAATCGGAAATAGCACGATAATTACATAACCTTTTGTTAGTTTTTGTTAGAGAAGATTCTCTATCCTTCAGAACATTGTCATACTGGGCACGCGACAATATTTAAAATATATTTTGTTAAATATTTTTCAAGTATATAAAAAACTATTTAAATATTTTTATTTTATAATTAAAATATACTTAATTTAGGTAATAGATAAGTATATTTTAGGTATATACTTAAAATATACTTAATTTTAAATATGTTTTAATAATATTTTAAACATATTTTAAATATATACTTAAAATATACTTATTCATTATCTAAATTAAATATTTTTTAAGTATATTTTAAATATATTTTAAATATATTTTAATTATAAAATAATAATATTTTAAATAGATTATTACAAATATAATTAAGTATATTTTAGAAAAAAACTCTTTCCATCAATTACTTATACCTAGGGATAGGAATTGTGATTACGGACTCGCGATTAATCACGAGTCAAATATATATTCGAGTCGAATTTTGGCGAACGATTAATCGCAATTTTCATAATCATTGAAAATTGCCAATTAAATCGTGATTTTATAATCGCTGATTAAATCGCGATTTTCATAATCGTTTATATTAATTTGATTATCAATGATAATCAAATTAATATATATAATTTTAAAAAAATTTTTTTCTTTTATCAAACTATGAGTGATAACAAACCATACGTATATATAAAACCTTTAAGAAAGGTTCCTGCCATCAAAACAGTTGAAAAAAAATGCCACTACAAAAAAAAAGAAGAAGAAGAGGTAGGAGGAAAAAATTATGAAGTATATAGAAAAAGAGAAGTGATAGGAAAAAAAGTGTTAAAGGAGGGAAGCTAAGGGATGAGAGGGATGAGAGGAACGAGAGGGACGAGAGGAACGAGAGGGACGAGAGGAACGAGAGGGACGAGAGGAACGAGAGGGACGAGAGGAACGAGAGGGACAAGAGGAATGAGAGGGACAAGAGGGACGAGAGAAACGAGAGGGGCGAGAGGGACGAGGTGGAAGAGAGGGACGAGGTAGAAAATACCATTCTGAAATCGCCAAAATCGCCGATGCCAAAATCACCGATGCCAAAATCACCGAAATTACTGTCGGAAAAAGGGAAAGGGAAAAGCGAGAAAGGAGAGGAGTAAAAGAACAGGAAGAAATATTGGAAAGGGGAAGGAAAAAAAAGGAAAGGGAAAACTCTGAAATCGCCAATGTTGAAATCATTGAAATCGTTAAAATCGCCGAAATCACCGTCACTGTCGTTGAAAAAGAAAGGGAGAAATGAAATAGGAGAGAAACAAAAGAGGACAAAAAAATAGCAAGGAAGAAACAGGGAGGAAAGGAAAGGAAAGAGGAAAGAGAAGAGAGAATGTATAAGAAAATAGATGAGGAAATTGAAGAAAAGAGTCTAGAAGAAGAGGAAGAGAATAACAACAACAAAATCATCGCGGAGATCTGGTACGAATATCAAAGGGGGAAGAAAGGAAAAGAAAAAGCAGTAGAATATGAAGAAAATAATGCTGAAGATGTAGAAACCACTAATTTTCTAGATGA
>CAJVPK010000763.1:0-22246 GCA_910592015.1 Diversispora eburnea | reverse complement strand
TACATGTGATACGATCACACTTCCGCCTTAACCCGAAATCACCTCACATGATTCTACTCCGCTTTAGCCTACCCCTATATATGGCAACTATCAACATTGTCATTTATATTCACATGATTCTAATGTTGATTCCTCATATTCCTCATATGGCACAAAAAACAATTGTAACACAATTCTGATTATATAAATATTTTATAACCTTATTAATAATGGTTGTACTTTATTATAAAAGAATGATTCTAAAATTTCTATTATTATTATTATTATTATTAGTTAAATATATATCTATTTTATAGTAAGGTTTCGCCTAAATTTAAATAAAATAGAATTCATTAATAAATAAATTTATGGATAAAATATAAATTAATTCAATGCAAATTTATACCTAGGCAGCATCGAACCAAAGAACATCCAACCGTTACTGTTTGAAAAACACTGGCTTCGTCCGCAAGAGAAGGATTCACTTCCTTTGATCATCAAAAAATAATAATAATTATTGAATAAAAATGTTCACTTAAAAATAAATATAATCTATTAATATCCTATTAATAACTTACCATTATATCAAGTGCGACTAAGCTACCAGTTTCATGAACTGCTTCACAGATATAATGACCTTCTCTGAAAGTCAACCCACCACGAACAGGAGTACCTGTAATAAAAAGTAATTTTAATTACTTTGTTTTCGCATTAAGAGAATAAAAAAATATATATATATATTTAATTTATTTAATTATTTTATAAATTAGAAATACCTGTACTTGGGGCAACACTTGGATCGAGTGCATCAACATCAAAACTAAGATGAATAGGTAAACTTCGATCAGGATTTACTGCATCGAGAGCCATTTCTACTACTTTACCAATACCATATTTATCTACTTCGTGCATAGAGAATGCTTTTATACCATGTTTTTTTAAGAGTAATTTTTCTGGTGGATCAACGTCTCTCAATCCAATATATACAAGTCTATTGGCTGTGAGTAATGGTTTGATCCATTCGAATCCCGGTACTTTACCAGCGATTCCTAACAAAAATGATACCGGACAACCATGTAAGTTACCAGATTCTGTGCTCTCGGGAGTATTGAGATCCTATAAATATGAATAAAGTAAGATTTAAATGTTCTTATTTTATAAATTATAAATTAGTACTTTCCTTAATGGGTCATACCGCATGAGCATCAATCCAAATTAAGCAAGCATTTGGATAAACTGCTAAAGTTCCTGATACTGTACCCATAGCAAGACTATGGTCACCTCCTAAAGTCAGCGCCAATTGACGTTTTCTAAGATGTGATTCAACAGTTTTAGCTACAGTTTGAGCTACCCGTGAAACATAAAGAGGTCTCTTGAGTTTCCCTATATTTGGATCCTTGGCTGGCCGAAGATCTGTAAGTCTATAATGACCATCAAATTCTACATCCCAATCCATTTCTTGAAGTTGGGGTATTAAACCGTATTCTATCATTTTCAATGGTCCTTCATCGACGCCTTCTTTTGGCTTTTTAAATTAAAAAATGGATAAAATTTTAATATAAGACCAAAAGATAAATAAAAATAACCTAAACCAACCTGTCCGCCACTAAAAGGGCAACCGATAATTGCAACAGTTTTGCCTTCTATATATTTGTAGGTTGTCATTTCGAGAGATAAGAAAATGAGAAAAAAATATTTTTTGAAAAAAAAAAAAAAAAAAACTTGTATTAAAAAAAAAAATTGCTATGCATATCACATATGATTTTTAGTTATATTTATAATATTTTTATAACGTAGATTCCAGTTATTTCATAATAATTCCGCATTTCCCACGGCCCCTAAATCAGGGGGTCGTGCAGGTCATGAGAAAATCATAGGATATTTATATGTTTCAATGTCATACATTGTCGCTAATGGTCAAGAGTTTAATTTTGGTCTGTATTCTATTTAAAGGAATCCAATTATACACTAAAATACAAACAATACTTGGGAATTCTTATTCTCAATAATTAAAACAATTTCATATACCCAGGGTACAGACTAAAAGGAAATCGCAACCACATGTGCCCTGGTTAAATTTCCTTTTTTGAGTTTCGCCCGTCTTCGGTACATCATCCTTTTGCAAGTCTAATTTGAGGAATACCTTATAATTCAAATACTTATAAACTATATAATGTTAGGTTTGTTGTTCGAAAATAAATAATTGAATATTCTTATTATATTATATACATTTCGTCATAACTATTGAATAATAAGACGCAATTAAAAATAAATGACGCAAATTATCGAGTCAGATGAAGAACTTTCAAGGCTAAATTAGTTTAAACGGCATGTATAGAATAATATGAATGGTGTCTTTGTAATCCAGGAAGTTATCAATTTATAATTAATAATTATCTCAAATAGTTTTACGGTTTTTAAATGTAAATTTTTTATTGTATTATTATGATTTTACACGATTTATTCTGTGTTGTGTTGTATATATTTTTGAGATTATAGATAAATACATATATATATATATATATATAAATATATATATAAAAATATATATATAAAAATATATATATATAAAATAAGTTGGGTATTTTTTAATAATATTAAATAGCATACAGTATATAGTGTTAAATAATATAGTTAATTAGTTAATTTACGCTTTATATTATTTCTATTCTGAATCTTCGTCTTCCCATTTAAAATTATCCGGAATTACAAAATTAATTTGACTAGTGACAGGTAAAGAAATACAAATACTTCTTGTTCTCTCATTTTTCGTTTCAACTTCAATATTTTCATAATCATCACCTTCAATTTCCAACCTTTCCCAATTTTCATGTTTTTGATCATCAAATAACCATTTCTCAAAAGTTTGATGTAAATCATCAGCACTCGGACGTAATTTTGGTTCACTAGACCAACATTTTTGTATCAATTCACTTAATTCTTTTGGAACATTTCGTCCGATTAATGGACGGATATCATTTATAATACTCTGTACCAACTTAATGTTATGTGGTATAGGTTCAAAGGGATTTTTACCTGATACAACTTCCCATAAAATTATACCAAATCCGTAAACATCAGCTTCAGGTCCATATGGTTTATCACATAACACTTCCGGTGCGACATAAGGAAGAACTCCTTTTGCGCGATTATTAGTTTCAGTGTATGGCCTACATAATCCAAGATCCGAAATGTAAAATGTTTTCTTGTTTCTTAATATATTTCCACTATGAAGATCTCCATGAACAAGTTTAGCTTTATGTATAATTGTTAAGGCTTCTGAAATATTATACATCAATTCCAATTTTTCTCTCCATCTTATCGATTTAAAGTTAGTCTGAATATAATGTTTTAAATCACCATCTTCCGCGTATTCCATCACTATGGCGTACGGACTTGTGGATGAAAATGATAATCGACTTACCCCATAGCAAAGTGGTGTATTGGTGTGACATAAACTCACTTGTAAGTCAAGCTGAAAAGATGAATATAAAAATTTATTATTAAAATTCTTTATGTTATTTAATTAATTAATTTATAAATAAAAATCTCACCTCTTTAATAAATTTGTCAACATCGTGAGTGGAACTATGAAGACATTTTAATGCAACTCGTTCCTTTCCAAGATTCAAAGGACCATTATTCCAGTAGCTAGAATATATCTTTCCTTCACCACCGCATTTTAACAATTGGATATCCTCAAATTCTTCAGATGGTATCCACTTTACTGGTATATTAATTGAATAATCTATGGCCTCTATTTGTTTTTTCTTTAAATATTGGTCTAGTTTCGGATTGCCACATGACCAATTAGAAAATTGATTTTTCACCATTTCTTTCTGACAGTTTTTACATGGAATATCCTTTTCACATTTTTGACACCAAATTTTTTGATTCATTTTTCATATAAATTATATTAAATTATGCTTATTAAGACACGTGATTCTTGAAATAATGATTGTAATAATACTAATAATAATAATAATAATGATAATTGTTAAATAAAATAGTAACGAATAAAATTTTTTGACATTATCTATTAGATAATTATGAAAACTTACCAATATTTATTTAATTTTTTTGGTTTAAAAGTGAAAAACACATTCACACACGAAAAAGTTAAATCAAATATTTATAGAATAAATAAATTATTGTATATAATGTTAATCTCCTTCGAAAAAGGAAATAGAATTCTTATACAGGAAACAATGAAAGTGTTCTACTTCCATTCATTTTTTTTTCAAATGAATCAACCTTTGATTCTTTTATATATTGCACAGAATAAGCATTAAAAGAATTGTAGAATTTAAATAAATCTCATTGACATTTACGCTATTAAGGAAAAACAATTCCGTTTAATTATCGAATTCAGATTACCATTTTACATTCAATATTCCCGTGTTTTTTTTTTGTTTGTATGAATTCTACCGGGAAGAACCTTTTTTCACAGCGAACGAATAAAATGAATTAAAAAATGATTATACATTCAACAATTTCCGTGTTTTTTTTTTGTTGTATGAAAGAACATTGTTTCACAGCGAACGAATAAAAATGAATTAAAAAATGATTAAAAATGAATTAAAAATGGTCGTAAAAAAGAAAACAAATACAAACTGAATAGTCATCAGATGTGATCCCTACGCATGATTTAAATAGGAATTCTCGTAATAAAAAAAAAAAAAAATCTTATAAATACAACACGGTTCTTAAAAATCCAATAAATACAGCACGGTCCTTGATAAAAACAAGAAAAAAAAACTTTCAAAAAAAAGAAATCAGTTTTACTTTTTGATTTAGTTATATTTCTTATATTAAATGGTAAAATAAGATCACTTTTAACAGAAAATCGACACTTTTATTCTTTTTCTTTTTTTGTTTCTGGATCACTTTGACCCTCTAATTAACTGGAAATTGATCAAAGTGTTCTAGAAATATAATTAACTGGAAATTGTTCAAAGTATTCTAGAAATATAATTAACTGGAAATTGTTCAAGTGTTCTAGAAATATAATTAATTGGAAATTGTTCAAGTGTTCTAGAAATATAATTTGCATATTTCCGGAATATACACCTATTTCTTAAACTATAATAGTTACCGATAGTATAGTATAGTAAAAAAATAAAAATAAAATAACAAAAAATAAATAAACTCATTCATTTTTTTTTTGAACACAAGAAAATGAAGAAAGTTTCAACCTTTATCTTTCCCTATTAGGTTTTGTATCGGTACTTTAAAACTTTATCTTCCATTAAAAATGTTAAAAATATTAAAAAAAAAATGACATTAATAAGCAAAAATTGGATAAATTTATATTTTCATTCATTCAAATATGTATATATATCAGATACCAAAGATATTTGGTGTCTTTATTGATTTTTTTATTATTGATCCCGAGGATTGGAAACAAACCAATTTTTCACACGACATTATACAAATTATTCAAGTGACTTTATCATTAACCAATCATTGAATAAAAAATCCAGTTTACTATATATATTCTACATAACTTTATGTACAAAACCTCCATTTAGGTAATTTAAACGGATTATTTAAATAATAACAATTCCGAACGATTATACTATCAACTAAAAATACCACTTGATAAAATCGTAAAAAACAAGTTTTTACCTTTTTCTGATACCATTAGAAATGAATTTAATATCTAAATATATATACTATGGACATTTTAATTTTAACTTTATTTACTTTATTTAAAATTCTAGAAATTTTTTTTAATTAGTAAAATAATGAAAATACTGAAAAAAAAAAATTGTTATGTTCGAATCAAATTTTGATTTAATGTAATTTAATGTTATCATAATGAATGTAAATGTAAAAGATTAAAATGATTTGTATAAAGGATTTCTTTCCATATGTTAAAGGATCAATTAACCACATACAATAAGATTTAGGAAGAAAAAATATTCTAAAAATTTTGTTAACTCGCAGCATTTTTCAGCAGCTGACTTGTAGATTAAATTATCATAGGATATGAATTCAGAGCAAGTCAAATACTTGTATATGAATCAAAAAAGTCATTATTGTCAGCACGTGGATTATAAACTCCTTCCCCTTCCCCATAAAAAAAAATAAAAAATAAACAAAATGAAATGAAAAACGCAAAAAAATGCAGGAGTGTTTATCATAACATCTTTGAATGTTTTGAATGGAAGTTGTTTAGAAAATCGAATTACATTTGCGTTTGGTTCTTGGAACATTGGCGCGTTCAAATGAAATGATAATCCATAAAAAACAATAACAAATCTAAAAAAAAAAAAAAAAAATCTTTGAAACAAAAAGAAAACTCGAGACAAAATAGATCGATTCACATAACAAGTGATTTCCACAAATAATTTCCTCAAGTGAATTACGAGTAATAATAAATTTTTAGGGAGAAAAAAATCTGGAGATGCCCAATATCCAAAATGAACCTAAAGAAGGAAATAAAATCTCGAGACATGTTCATTTTTCATTAGAAATGTATACAATGAATCATCACAATAAAATAATCTAAATCACAAAAATTATTTATATATATAGTTAATATTTCAAAGATCTCAATAATTATATAAACCTTGTGTCGTGTCTCATGTTCATCTTAATACATAATTTTTATTTAGAAATATTAGAAATTAGTTACGAAATACATTTTTGCCAACTATTATTACTATTACAAATACCACACAAGGAGTTTTTTGCATCAATTTGCATATGTCACAGAATCATGTGCTTAAGCTTTTTTCGCGTACTTCAATAAATAAATAAATAAAACAAATAAAAAAGTGTCATGAGTTTTTTTTTTTTTATCTACCATATCAAAAAAATAAAAAATAAATAAAAATGGAAATCTAATACATTTATAGAAATAAAGAATGAGAAAAATTTTATCCGAAAAAGAGGCTTGTGTCGAATTTGTGAAACCAAAAGCCTTGATTATTACGCTTCAATTAAAGCTTATTATTATTATTATTATTATTATTGAAGACAATATATGTATTTATTTATTTATTTATATAGATATTAAAATGATCAATAATAATATTTATATTTATAGTATCTTATAGGTCAATTATGATAATAATTTTTTATTTATAGCAATTAAACTGATGCATAAGTAGCATAAATAGCATATATATAACATAAATAAATGCCTATGAATATCATCTTCGAGCCGAGCCATCTCGGTTTTTTTAACTCAGAGATTTTTGTCTCAGTTCAATGAATTCTTATCTTACAATATCAAAATTATCAATCAACAGAGATGATTTATATGATCATATGCTCAATTTCATTGGTAAAAAAAAATGAAAAGAAGTGATTATAATCATGTGTCAATAATGTGGTTGAACTGATGACCATTCACTCGTTTAGTTTTATTTTAACTTATTTTGGTTTTTATTTTTTTTTATTTTTTATCACTTGAACCACTTGAAAAGAAGGTTTCTAACCAATTTTAACTGATTTTCAAATTAATATATATTGAATATAAATTAAAACCAACTATAATATGGCGCAGTTTTTTTTTTCAATGAGCCTTTTTTTGATTTTAGATTTTTTTTTAGATTTTGTTAATGACGGTTGGGGTAAGTCGTGGGGTCGTCATGATAGTGGTATTGGTGGCAAAGACAAAGTTTAAAAGTTCAAAACAGTTTAAATTATTAAAATAGTATAGTTTCGCTTTTTTGGATATCAATGAAATAAAAACTCGTTTTCTTATTTTATTTTTCGTATAATAAACCATAATTAGTATAATATAATACCTACACAATATGTGAAAGCCTCTCTGCTAAATTTGATAAATTGATAATAATAATTTTCGACTATAAAATCTATTTTCTTCTTTTTTTTTTTCCTTCCAGGTTGAATATGTCACAGCCTTTATAATAATATGAGTAAAAAATAAATAATATGAATAAATAATATGAATAAATAATATGAGTAAATAATAAATATTAAATACTACTATTGAACAAATGAGAATCAATAATACAAATATATAATATGTATGACCTCGTGGAATTAAATTTTTATCTCGATAAGCGAGAAACATCAAAGCCACCTGGGATTGGGAAAGTAAATGACACTAGTAATAAGATGGTTAGTTAAATTTATTTTATTCAATTTGAATATCTATTGGTTAAAAAAATAATTTTTTTTTTTTTTTGTTTTTGAAAAAATTCATTTCTACCGAAAAAAATAAATGCGAGAAGGATATTAAATAATAATAATTCTTATTAGATAATAATAATAATAATTCTTCCCTTTCGGACCAAATTCTATTATTTATTATTCTAAACGGATAATTTTGATTTTGACAAGGTTCTACCAGATTTTTAATATTTTTTCAAAAAAAAAAAATATATATTCGGATATTTTCTAGTTAAATCCAGAATTTAAAATGAATTTAAGTTTTATGAAGGCATTTCTAACAAACTCTTTTTTTTTTTTAAAAAAAAAAAAAAAATTTCTAAAAATCAATATTTATTATTATTATTATTATTTATTAACTTTTTGTTTACAAAGGCGTCGTTTTGTGTTGTAACCCGTGATATTATCTGTTCATTATCTGTGTATTTATTTTTATTTATCTTATTTATCTGTGAAAATAAAAATATCCAGTTAAAACCGGTTTGTTGTTCTAAGCATAAAAGTATTTCTGATTAATTAAAAGTTTTAAACAATGAAAATAAAGAGAATAAAGAAAACAAAGTACAAATATTGGGATTTTTGATCGAAAATATTACAATATTACAAAGGAAAAAAAGGAAAAAAAAAAGAATTTTTATTATAAAATTACTCCACGTACTCTGTTTGTGATCTTAGGATAATTCTTCCCTATATGGTATTTATACAAGCAAGTTAATAGTGTTAAAAAATTTTTTAAATATAAAATCGAAAGAAAAACCAGGATTAAGAAATTATTAATTTCTAAATATGGAAGGAACGCAAATTTAAACATAATTAATCATAATTAATCATAATTAATCATAATTTCATTCTAAATGTTAAAAAAGTTTAGAGAGGAGGAGGTTTTAAATTCCAAGTAATTAAAGTATATAAGATCAACATTCATCAATTAACTGCAATAACAAATAATAATAACAACAATTTATCATGTGATAGATAAAATATAATTAATACTGGCTGATTATATTGATATACAAAATGTACAAAATATACAAAAAAGCAATTTCCCAAAAACGTAGCTGCACCAGTTAATCAGCCTCTTTTTTTAACAAAAACGTTTTTCTTTATTAGTTAGTATATAAGATTAAAAATGATCAAAACGATTAAGCTGATACGTTTTATAAAAACAAAAAAACGTTTTTTGTTAGTATTATAAGATTTTAAAATGATTAAATGATACGATTAAAAATGATTGAAACGATTAAATGATTTTCAATGTATATGAAATAATTGTAAGATGATTATTATTAATAATTTTTAATATCTATTTTTGGTCAATCAGATTTTCTTTTTGATTATTATAAAAAATCTTATTATAGATTATTATTATTATAGATTATTATATGAACTATCGAAAATGGCGTACTCTTTATTTTTTTTTTCTTTCTTAATGAAAACAAATGAAGAAATCATTATGACAATTTGTACATATTTTTCTATAAATAAAATAAAAGAATGATTAAAAAGAATTTTTATTAAAGAGTGAATAAAAATGTTACAAAAATTGAAATTCATTATTCATGCGTTTTATACATTTAATACATTTTTAACTTCTTCATTCATAAATTCTAAATTCCATAAATTCCATGAATAAGTTTTATTATATAAATTATTTGAAATGAAACAAAAAATATAAAACAAAAAAAAAATTTTGGTTTTACAATTTTTTACAATAATAATTTTCTTATTTTCTTACAGTAAATAATGATGATCATCGCATATATAAAAAAAAAATTGTGTTGTGTAAATGAGGCAGTGAATGGGATACAAGATAATTTTTGATTATTTTCTTTGTTCTTGATTTTGATAGATGTTCTTGAAATCTTCCTCCTGACAAACATTATGATGTAAGCCATCGCAAAAATGTTAACAAATATTACACAATCAAATCCCAAGACTCAAATAATTCGGATCTAGAAAAGTTAATTGGTATCATAACTTTCTAAATGTTCAACATCATTAGGAAATTTTATAGAACATTATGAAAGGAGTACAGTAGTTACTAAGCACATCTTTTCATTTGTATCTTTTTTATATCTACTTTCGATCTATAAACATTTTTAGTTATTTTGTTCACAAAATTGTCATATGCCATTATCAATTTATTTATCAAAGATTAGATTGCAGCAAAGTATCATTATCATTAAAGATAATTTTGAAACAAGTGGACAATAACATTTACCCACCACACGTCGAATGATCAAAAAAATCGGACCTGTCGATTTTTTTGCCTATTTGTGAATATTTTTAATCTCTTTAATGGGTCAATTTTACAATAACTCTTTATTAAGAAATATTTCAATTGTATTATTTATAAAATATAAGTTCATGTGAGTTTTGTCAAAATTTCAGAGCTCAAGAACTATAAGAATCGGAATGGTTTTTCGTAAGCCCGGTTGTTAACAAATGAAATGATAGTAAAGAAAGCAGTGTAAGGCTAGGCTTAGAATATGTTTATAAGAACTAGATGATGAAAACGATTGAAAAATATTTTTTAATCACCAAAAAAAAAAAAATTAAATTAACAAACCTGCAAAGTAAGAATTTTTTTTAAAAAAAAATAAAAAAAATTTGTTTAACAATGATTGTTGAAGAATTTTTTATTATCAAGAATAAGTGAATTGTTGAAACAAAAAGATTTGTGGTCAAAATCAAGGTGATAAAGTGTAATACAGATATAATTAATAATATAATCTAATAATAATAATAATAAATATATAAATTTAATAATAATAATAATAATAATAATAATAATAATAATAAATAATAAATAATAAATAATAAATAATAATAATAAATAATAATAATCTTTAAAATTCCAAAAATCCAAATATGTAATCGGTTTTGGCACGATGTAAAAATCTTGACATTAAATTTGACGTTTTAGATTATAAATAAATATAAATAATCAATCATGTTCTGACTAAACATTACTAAATTAGTGAACTAAATAACATAATAACCACATAATAATAACATAATAAAAGCAAAATAATAACAACGACTGGTGTGATTTACATTTCTAACATAAAAAGGAATAAAGAAGGAGGAAATGGCTTTGTTTGTTGGTTCAAAATTTTTTTAAAGTGTAACCAATCATCATGTTCGTTCATTGTCACTTTATTTGCACTTTATTTAAATATATAGAAACAAATATGATACGAAATATTTAGGGGTAGAAAAAAAAATGAGAAATATAATGGTAATGGTAATGGAGAATAATTATTTTCTTTTTCATTTTACATTTAATTTTGTCATTTTATCATTATAAAAATTATAAAATTTATTGCGTGTCAAGTCATCGTGACTCGACCCGATGACTAAGTCCGTGACTATTTTCCGGGACTCATCATCTAAACGGGTTTAATTTATCATAAAATCTATTCTAAATATAATCATCAAAATATTATAATCAATAATCAATGTTTATAATCAATATTATAATCAATAATCAATGTTTATAATCAATATTATAATCAATGTATAAAAAAAGGTATATATATATAATCTGTAACTGTTATTTTTTTAATATTAAACGTGAAATCCCAAAAATGAAAATCAATTCCAAATTATTAACAATGAAACTGTAGACAATATATTACTTGCATATCTTAAAATAATCCACTTTCCTCTTTCTCATCATTTTAATGTCAAATAAAAATTATTATTTGATTATTTTTTTTTTTCTCTTTTTTTTTTTTTTTTTTTTTTTTTTGACGACCGGACCAATTGTTCTTTATCTTATTTATCGATCATAATATTTTCTCTCGTAATCATTCACAATATTCTTAATTTTATCATTCATTAAATATTATTATTATTTCATATTTTATATATATATATATATGTATATATATGTATATATGTATATATGTATATATCGTTTTATACTTTTACACTTATCATTACCTTTAAATACTTTATACTTTTTCATTCATGCTTTCTTTATCATTTCATTCATTCATTCAAATTCTTTTTATTGTTTCTTGATTCTTTTGATTAATTATGATTAATTATTATGTGGAATAATAATAATAAATACAATACTAAATTCTTTACTTATCGTCCATCATCACATTAATTGTTTTAAATTGCTTTTAATTATTTTTAATTATTTTTAATTACTCTCCTTATCATTATTTGATCACTTACACAAATCCTAAGATCAATGATAGTTTCTTGATTATTACCTATTTTTTTTTTTTTTTTATTTTTTTTTTTTTATTTCAATATTTTATTTTGTTTTATTTTGTTTTATTTTGGTTTATTTTATTTATTTTATTTATTTATTTATTTATTTTTTGTTTATTTATTTTTTTTTATTTTATACATTGGTATTATAAAATCGAGGTAAAGATGTAGTCGATTGAAGCTGAACGGAGCGAGAAATATGTCGTCCCGATATCTATTTATTTTCGTTTGCATAAAAGTTGAGCATATGATTATGATAAAAATTGGATGTGTGACCTGTTCTTTATAAATATTTAATAATCAAAAATAATTTATTTATTATTGTTAAATTCAATTCATTATGATCCACATAATATAAATATAATATAAATATTTAAATTAAACAATACTCGTGATGTATTACTGTAAAGAAATATATTTAACTTATTGTTTACATATATAAGCTGAAGCAGAATTGCTTTTGCATTTATTTCGTTAAAAAACATCAATATTCAATCTTTAATAATTAAATAATTAAATAATTAAATAAATAAACAAATATATATATATTTTTTTTATTTCTTTAATCACATTTAATAGTAAATAGTCGCTTGCTATTATTTTTATCTTTCTTTTCGTGTAGTTATCGGAAATTTCTTACTCATAATATCTCACTACCACTATCTTAATATATAAATATAAATAAATATATATATATATATATATACACATCTATCTATAACCTGCAAAAATTTATTTTAAAAAATCATTTTCGAAAACATTAATACAAAATGACTTGCCTCGCTTATTACGATAACTCTTCAGCAAATGGTTCAAACGATTTCCATGCCACTATTCAACGTAATGTTAATATTAACGAAGAGGGGGAGAAAGGAAAAAATTCCGCTACTTCTTCGTGTTATAAACCTTTACCGCTAGAATTAACAAGTAAATATCATCATTATAAAATATTCGCTATATCGTTCGTTATAAATTATTAAAAAAAAAAAAATCTTTTATATCGTATCGTAATATACGATACGTATATATATTTTATTATTCGTTTATAATAATTTCATTCCGATTTATATTTGATTCTATTTTTAATTTTGATTTTGATTTTTAATAAATAATTTTTGAATTTTTTATAATAATAGATTTTATCGCGGAAAGTATGTGCGGAATCTTAATGACCTATCAAACACCTCAAACTATAAATTGGCCTTTACCTGAACTAGTCTTTTTTGTGGAAAAAGTTACCACGAGGGCTAAAATTGATTATCATACAGCAATAGTGGCTCTGATTTTGGTATCAAGATTAAAGAAGAAGCTACCCAAAAATGCTTTCGGTGAATGTGGTAATTGTTTTAATTATTATTTTAATTATTATTTATTTTATTTTATATTTTTTTTATTTTTATTTTATTTTTTTTATCGTCATTATTATTCTTATTTGTTATCATCATTTATTTTACTTGTTATTTTACTTGTTATTTTGTCATTTTGTCATTATAAAGTTAGCTTTTTTTGAACATGCTCAACTCGTGAAAAGGGGTTGTGGTTCATTGTTTTAAAAAGATTATTATTATTATTGTTGTTATTATAATTATTTGTTATTATAAATAGGTTAGAACTTTTTGTCCTGTGATTTGTGATTTTAAGTCATAGAATTTTACACATGAAAATCATGTGAAATCTCAATTTCACGTTAACTAAAAATTTTTGCATTTACATTTTATTATAATTATTAGATACATATCATAGATTATTTTTATCAGCTATTCTTGTGGCATCTAAAGATTTGGCTCGTCCTTACAAATCATCTCTTCCAACTCCTTCATCATCTCAAGAAGAATTGTCATTGTCAAATAACAATAAGAATCAATTCCCTCCCGATCTAATATCGTCATCGTCATCAACATCGACGTCTTCGTCGTCATCATATGAAGATCACGATGATTTTAATATAAATAATACAAATCACCACGATATGAATTCTAAATTAGCAGAAATTTCAGGTATCTACTCTGTTCAAGATGTAAACCAAATGGAAAAATCATTTCGTAAAATTTTGGGCCTCCAAATCGAGGTTTATGATGACGACGTAAGAAATTTTGTAGAAAAAAATAAGAATGCTTTAGGAATTTGTTAAATAAATATTTAATATTTTTTAACGAGGAATAAAGAAAAAACAAAAAAATTTTTGCACAAGCACACACATCCAAGCAAGAGCAAAGACGCCAAGAAAGAAATTCATTTATAATAATAAATTTTTTTTTTTTTTTTTAATTTATCTTAATAATATTATGCAACCCCCCTCATGACCAAAATTAAAATTTTGTATCATATTTTTTTTCCCTTTACGCATTAAACCTTTATATAAATTATAGAAGGCAACATCCCCTTTTTTTTTTCTTTTATATAATTTCGGTGGAATCATTAATTAATTTTAAATTAAGTAAATAAATTATTTTAGGGCTTTATTATTATTAACAATAATAATAATAATAATAATAAATAATAATAATAATTATAAATAATAATAATAATAATAATTATAACAAAAAAAAACACATTAAATTCCTCCACCACCAAAACAATTTTTTATTATTCGGGAATAATTCTTTTGAATTATTCATTATTCATCCTTGTTTTTTCTTTTTAAGAAACTATCAAAAAACACACGACAACCAATACTTTATTATTAAAGCGTTTTTATGAGAAAAAAAAATTATCAACATCATAATTTACTATACTATTATTATTATTATTATTATTATTATTATTAACTATTTAACTTTGAGACTTCAAAGCAACGTGATAAAAATATTACCCTTGTTATATTTCTTTTTTTTAATTAAATCTTTGTACATATTTTCAAATGTATACATAATCACATAAAGTTGCCAACAAAAAAAATATATATATATATTTTTTGGTTTGATGAGGGGTTTTGCCCTCTCTCCTACACGCACACTACACAATACAATATAAGTCTTATAAAGAATAACAATAAGATTATTTTCTCACTTTTTTTTTCTTTCTTTCTTTCTGCTCTTTTCTTTCTTGAAATCATTGATTTTTTTTTTTTTTTTTTTTTTTTTTTTTTTTTTTTTTTTTTTTTTTTTTTTTTTTTTTTTTTTTTTTTTTTTTTTTAAATTTTTTTTTTTTTTTTTTTTTTTTTTTTTTTTTTTTTTTTTTTTTTTTTTTTTTGGAATTATTATTTTATCGTTATTACAAATTGTATAAATGTTAATAATAATAAATATTATTGTGTGCATTGCAAAATTATATTAAAATTAAAAATAATAAAATTATTACTGAAAATTAATAATTTACTAAGAAAATTTATTTATTACTGTTCATTATTATTTTATCATTATTACAAATGTATAAATGTTGTTTGTGCGCATTGCAAATTTATATTAAATTATAAATAATTAAACTATTACTAAAATTAATAATTTACTCAGGAAATTTTATTTATTACTGCCTACCGCGAACTTGGACTTGGAAAGTGTTGACCCTTGATCTCTCAAAATATGAACTATTGCTAGACCTCCACTGCAATCCATTGAGAATATACGTAACAGTTGTTCACAATGATTACTATTACAATCGGATTCGAACTTTTTTGAGGAGGCCATATTGGTCCTTATCGAGCCCTGGCACGTTTGCATGAATGATTATAAATAATATGTTTAAATCCGCGAATTTTTTTTTATTAGCTTACAAGTAACAGAGTATTAAGGAATTCTGATATGTAATTTTTACTATGTGCATGTCCATGACCTTCGAATTCTTTTTACAATACAATCATTTGCAAAAAAAAAAAAATAATAATAATAATAATGAATAAGAATAGGGACAAGACAATAATAATAATAAATTAATTTACCGAAAATTTATTTATTATATAATGATAAATATGATTAATAATAAGTAGTCACGAACATTAATGACTCAGGTCAAAGCTTAATTATAAATGCCAACAAGGATCTTAAGACGTCCAGTTTTGGGACATTTTCACGTAAACCTAACAAAAACGGAATACTACTCAACTATCTGGTTCATGACGCCACTCTCCCTATTAATTACATTTTCACTGTCAAGGTCGTGAAGCCCGAAAATGTTGTTATCCTCAGGAAAGCAATCAAGGATGAAAAGCTACCTATATTAGAACACATTCCTGTCGACAATCCTGAATAGTTGAATAGTTAAAAAGTTAGGAAAAAAATATATATAAAAATATAATACGACGGTTAGTCGTGTGATTGTATTTTTATTATGGCATAATGTATATATTTTATTCGTAACAATAAAGTGAATCGACAGTATTTTTGTTGAATTCGATCTCGCAAGCAAGGTGTAATGCATGTGTAACGATATGATTGACTCACATGTTCTTTGTAAAAATTTTTTAGCCCGAGGCGTAAGCACATGTGCATTAGTTTAGGAGAATTATTGTGTAGCCCACTCACAGTCCTCTATTGGTAAAGATCTACTGATTTTGGTTGTGAAATCGCTTATTTTGCATTTATATATCAGCTTTAACATTATTATTCTGAAATTAGAGACAAGATATTTTAGAATATGAAAAAGAAAAATAATATATTCTTTATGACCTTTTAGAAACAAAATGAAAAAAAAATGAACTTATCAGAAATTCTAATAAACAGAAAATATTTCTGAAGATAATTCAAATTTAAATGAAAGATTCAATTACTATATAACTTTACTCTGCAATTAATAATGACAGGTTTACTAATTGAGAATATAATTTTCCAGATCATTTTTTAAGTGATAATGGTAATAATAATAGCAATAACAATAATGATAATAATGATAGTGTTGTCTGCAATAATAGATTTCACAAAACAGAAGGTTATAACTTTTGATCCAATGATTAATGATTTTTGTTGTAATTGATATAATAGTTGTAATAGTTGTATAGTTATAAATACTGTAATTGGTACAATAGTTATAACGGTTATAATGGTTGTAATAGTTGTAAAGTTGTAAAAGTTACAAAGACAGTAAAACTATTATTTAATAGTTGTAATTAGTTTTATAATAAATTTTGTAAAAAATTATTTTTATTTGAGTTAAAATTACTAGATCAAAATTACTATATGTAAGATATACCAAAATCACATATTATATATTTGTTAATTTTTTGAATATTTATTTAGGTACTAAATTATACTTGCACACAAAATTATTTTGGGGCCCAAAATTACAATTTCAAGGAAAAAAGTCAAAATAATTTTTCATAAAAGATGAAATTATTTACTTAAAACTTGAAATTTTTTGACCACTCAGATTTATTCTTTGATTAAAGATACATATAACTAAGTACTTTTTTTACTTCTATATATAGAATAGATTTTGCATAAATCTCAAAAAGTCGAAATACCTCAAAAATCCAAAATCAATTTTGGAAACATGTATATACTAAATAATATATTTAAAACAGGTTACAATTAAAATTTTCTAGTAATAATTTTATTTGTTCATATTTTATTAAAACAAAAAAATTGAATTCAAAATTAACAATATTTATTATTTTTTAGAAAAACAAAAAAAATTTATTCAACATGTTTTTATAAATACAAATATATCAAAATAAAATAATTTTTATTATCAGCACAGGTCAAATATAAAAGATATACTGTACTGAAAAGGAATTTCAATTTTAGCTAATTATAATATAATATACAATAGGACAGTTGATTGTTGTTAATTTTTAGTCAATCTATAGTATAGGAATTACCATTTGATATAGTAATTCTTTTGTATTTAATTATTGTGATAGTTTAATATCTTCAAATAATAAAAAATTAAAAATTATATATGATAAATTAAATAATTTTTATAAATAAAAATAATTTATATCAGATATAAAATCTTGAAACCTAAGTACAAATGTTTCTTTCAAAAAATTGTATTATTATTTTTATATATATTATCAAAATTATTAAATTAAATTAAATACAATTAAAAATTGAAAAAATTAAAATTGAGTTAAGTAAATTTTCAATTTTATTAATAACAGTTAATAAAAATATCACATTATATATGAATTACTAATTAAAAATTTTTGTATAATCAGATATACAATATTTGATATCTTTTTAAATTTTCAAATTTACATATTAATTATAATTCAAATATTAAATAAACTTTTTTTGACTTTCATATTATAAGTTTTTAAAGATTTTAAGGTCTTATATTTTTTATTTATTAAATTATTATTCTTTAAATATTATACTCTAGAAAATATTTATTTTACAGATTATTTCCTTATATTAAAAATTCAGCTTTCAAAATTTTTATAAATATGATTTTTATTTTTTATAAAGTTATATTAAAAACTTATAAAAAAATTATTATTAAAAAGAAGATCTTGAGTAATTTATATTAGTAATAATCAAAATTTGCATAATCATTATATAAAAAATTTTTAAATACCACCTTCCATCTCTATTTTATTTTATATTTTTTTTTTATTCTTATTCTATTTTTAACTTATATTTATAATTTTATTTCAGCTGTATCAATTACATGCTATTGATCCTAGTTGATAAATTTTATTATTACTATATTTTTATCTTATTTATTTATTATATTATTATTTTATTATTATATATTAACTTATTTATAACTATATTTTATTAGTTTAATTTTATAGGAAACTATTAGTATAAATTATACATGCCCCCAAAATTAAAAATTCAAGATCCAACCTCGGTTAATTTAAAATGATCCCCAAAATTATTATAAAAAATAAAAATATTTATGAGAGGTCGAAATTATTATGGAGGATGAAATTTAGTGTAACTTCAGTTGAAATTAGCATTTCGACAAGGGACGAAATAGTTGTGAAATTCCAAAATTATAGATCTGTAGATTTTTTTTTTTTTAAAAAAAATAAAGCTTAGGAATTGTGTAGGCAATCGTGAAATGGTACAGGCTTTTTTTTTTTTATTATTATTTTTTTAATAAAATAATTCACTTATCTTTCTACCTCTTAATTTATCCTTTTACCTCTCCTTAACTTACCTTTTTACCTTTTCTTAACTTACTTTTCTTCAGGATTGTACTTTTGAATTCGCTAAATGACGTAGGTAGGTTTTTTATTTCTTTTTTTTAATTATTTTTTTAATAAATTTATTTACTTATCTTTTCTATCTCTTTTTAACTTACCTTTCTTCTGAATTGTACTCTTGAATTTGCGAAATGACGTAGGCAATCACAAAATGGCATGAGTAAGCTTTTTCTTTCTTTATTATTATTATCTTTTTTAATAAAATAAATTCACTTACCTTTCTACTTTTTAACTTACCTTTTTATCTCTTCTTAACTTACCTTTCTACCTTTTCTTAACTTATCTTTCCTCTGAATTATGCTCTTGAGCTCGCGAAATGGTACAGGCGATCGCGAAATGGTGTAAGTAAGCTTTTTCTTTCTTTATTATTATTATTTTTTTTAATAAAATAAATTCACTTATTTTTCTATCTTTTAATTTACCTTTCTATCTCTTCTTAACTTACCTTTCTACCTTTTCTTAACTTACTTTTTCTCAGAATTATACTCTTGAACTCACGAAATGGCACAAACGATTGTAAAATAACGTAAATAGATTTTTTGTTTCTTTTTATTATTATTATTTTTTTAATAAATATATTTATTTACCTTTTCACATCTTCTTAACTTACCTTTCTTCAGAATTATGCTTTTAGACTTGCAAAATAGTATAGGTACTTACCCTTACTTTAGAATTATAATTGTAAACTTGTAATATGTATTAATATTATTTTTTTTTTAAAAAAAATATATTTTTTAATAAAAATTTTTAAAAATTTATATAACTTTTGAAAATATATATTTCAAAAATTTTTTCTAATAATTTTAATTTTAATTTTAATTTGACTTTTATTTTAATTTCGACTTTTATTTTTAATTCTGATCTCCATTTTAATTTTGACTTTTATTTTTAATTTCAACTTCCGTTTTTAATTTCAACTTTTATTTTAATTTCAACTTCCATTTTAATTTTGAAATATTAAAATTTTGAAATGGTATTTTGAGGTCAATTTTGGGATATTTATATTTCAAGTTTCGGGTCCCAAAATAATTTTATATATAAGTATAGTGTAAATCATTTAGAAATTGATACAACTATTAGGTATTATGACTATAGATCTGAGTATAATTAACAGTATAATGTACAATGTAATCAATAGTGTATTTAATAGTATAATGAATAGTGTAATAGATAGTATAGTAGAAAATATAGTTAATAGTGTATACATCAGCATAATTAATAGTGTATGCATTAGTATAGTCTACAATATAATCTATTATAACTTCAATTATATATATAAAAGACTGAATTTCTCTTTGTTTAGTTCTCAGTTCGATAGTTAACTCTAGTTCTTGTTAATAAAATATTTTGTGATTTACCTTATAAACAATACTCTTGTTGATTATTATTTATACCATTGTAATTTCTTAGTGAAATTCTATATTATTCTTAAGTAAAATACTAAAACTCTTGTTGAATTATACCTTGCTTTGTGATCTTGGTATATTGTTTTTATGTTATAATTCTCTACTTAATATTAGAAATTATTAGTTTAGTTTAGTCTAGTTATATTCTTTATGAATAGTTTAGTTAAACTCTTATAAAAATCTTATAACCTTACCTCTTTTGAACAAATTCACTATATCTAAATCTTTTAAACATCATATATTTTTAGTATAAATTAGTTAGTAGTTTATTATATTTTACTTTAGCTATCATACCTTTAACTAATAGTTAATTGTATTTCTTGAAAGTCGAATCACGATCAACAATACTATATAATTTTAAATACACTATAAATACCACAGTATTATAAAATAGAAACTATTATTCAAGACTAAAACTTCTTATGAGCTTTAGAAGTTCACAAGCCTATTGAATCCAGTTAAGTTCAGTTAAGTCAAATCTAATATTATAAACTTGTAGTTTATAAGTCTAAAGTTCACACTGGTCAAAATAAGGAATATCGAATACCTATCATATGTCTATCAGAAACCTGATAAGTATACGATAGGTGTCCGATATTAATAATTATGTAATATATCAGGTACCCAATTGGTAGGATCGAAATGCAAAAGTTCAGGTACTTATCGGATCCATATCAGTTTTATATTGGATATTAATATTTTGATATTTTATTCAAATTCATCATTCATATATTGGGCATCCGATTTTATTTATTTTTTTTATTGAGTACATATTTTTTATAAATTGGTTATAGTATATCACTATATATCGGGCATGGTATATCTCTATATATCAGGTAGTTTTTTTCCCTCTATCAAATATCTACTGGTACCTTTTATATATATATATATATATATTTTCACTTTTTTTTATTTGTAAATAATCATAATTTTAGTTTATTATAAAAAAAGATAATAAAATAAAATACATTTATTATAAAAAGTATAAAATAAAATATATTTTATATGCTATATAAAATAATCTATTTAATTATTTTTTTGATTTTTTTTTTCTTTTTTCTTTTCTTTTTGTTTTCATTTTTTACTACTAGTTTCTACTTCATGATCATTATTATTATCTTTCCGTTTTCTTTTTTTACTACTTGTTCCAATTTCATGATTATTATTGTCATCACTACTATTATTATTATTATCTTAGTTAGTGATATCTGGATCATAGATCAAAATGATTCTATTTTTTCACTTTAATTTTCTAAGTACCATCATATTTAACATCCAAATTGAAGCATTTTTTGATATTTCAACTTCTGTTAGTATATATCTATACCTGCCACCCAAATTCAAAATCCAAATGCCGAAATCCCAAATGCCAAAATCCCAAATCCCAAATCCCAAA
>CAJVPK010000762.1:0-22248 GCA_910592015.1 Diversispora eburnea | reverse complement strand
TATTGAACTTCGAAGGTTTTCGATAATGAAATAATACATATCGAAATTTAACCGTTAAATTTCGATTTCGAAGGGTTGCGACACAATTGATAACCTTCGAAATCTAACGTTGCGATATAATTTCGAAGGTTTTCGAATTAATATAATTACTGATGAAAAATTGAATGTTGGGGTGTGTTGAGGTGGTGATAATAAAATGTAACACCCTTAATTGATTTTCATGTGACATAAATCCTAACCCCTAAATTTGACATAAATAGATAAAAATATATATTACAGGGGTTGGGTTTATATTTAGTATTGTTCGGCTTTTTAATATAATATATATATTATTGTACGAATTTTGTGCAAAAATTTATATAAAATCGTACAGTACAAAATAACGTTTAGCTTATATCGTCATACCTCATACTATATTACACACCTTGCATAATTATTATATAGTAGGAGTTACACAATTGATATAATAAGGATACACGACTCAGCCTTTTTACCTAATATATTTTCTTCTCTACCTTTTTTCCTAATATATTTTCTTCAAGATGAGCGATTTTTTTGCCTTAAATCTTGATATTACAATGGAACAGGAGTTTAAATATCTTGGCTGGTCTGATTTCGGTACTGAATATTTGAAAATAAATTGTGATAATGACAGAAGAGTACGGTTTTCATCGTGGTTCAGTTATACCATTTATATAAACAATGGATGTTACGGTTGTATGAGTGACATGTTCAATCTATACAAATTGACTTGTGAAAAAGCTTTACGTCACTCCACCAAGTCCAGTAACACTCTGCGAAAAGCTTATGAAGGATTTGATAATATAAATGACGCAAGTATTGACAGGACATTTTACTTCACCTATATTATATGATATGATGAGAGAAAAATGAATTTCACACCACTGACTCACACCTGAGGATTGGGCCCTGATGGCCGTTCGTGGTGTACGAATATTCATCTACTTTTAGAAACACCACCGACTCATACCTGAGATTTGGGCCCTGATGGCCGTTCGTGGTATACAAAGTAGATCTGATTTTAAAATGAGTGTATAGAACTATAAATTATATATAGCATTTCAATTATTAATCCCTCTATTTTTAACAGAAAAGACAAAGGACGCAATATATATCAACAATTGAGGCTATGGAATCAGTGGTTGGTTGATTTTATTTTAGTTTTAGTACCTTTGCCCATTACTTGTATTGATATATTTTATATGTTTCAGATTTCTCCCATATTTATAAATTCCACCGAGTTAAATCTCATCTCTTCAAACAAGGAGAAAATCCAGAAGCGATTGGTAATGTACTTAACGAGTGTATTTAGTTTTTTTTTACCTTTTTTTAAATACTTCTTTGCAGAAAACTGTAATACAGGAAGAAACATCACCGTATTTATCCTTGCTATACAAGTTAAAAAAGCTCTTTAAGTCTTTTAATGTCGACAATCTTAAGTGGAATGATCCTCTCAGTTTTTGTTGTATTGTTGACCGAGATTCAGATATAATATTTGGAAAATTGACGGAAGATCAAAAAAAGGATTTAAGACAAATCGTGCATTTACGATATAATCAATTCGAAGTGGATCCTGCTGTCTCTGAATTGGTCAAAGCTCTATTTGAAAAATCTAAGAGCTTAAACAAGAAGGAGATGATGGTTCCTCTTCCACATGTATCAGCGGATTTTCGAGGAAGCGATGAAGAATTCGAGAACATATGCATAATGCATAAAATTATAGACTCAATGTAAGTGTTTCAAACTTTCCTGTCTTAATTAAACAGCTATTAAAATTTTTATTTTCACAGCTGGCATATCTGGTGTTACTTTAAGGATGATGACAAAGACGAATATACTGAAGGGACATATATCGTTCGAATAGTTTCTAGTTTTTTTGATCCATTATTCCATTACAAAAATATCAAACTAAAAGTTTGTTGGTAAGGTTCTTAATCATGTTAGAAATACATGAATTCGATAATAATTTTGGCATATTTATGGTAGGACTGAAGAAGTTTCTGAGGCCTCTCAGCGCAGGATGGATAATTCTGGGGAAATTAGAGTTGGACGTAAACCTGATTTTCAGGTAAAATCAACGTTAGTTGCTGAAGAGGTAGAAATATGTCTCATGGAGGTGAGTCCTTTCAACTAGCAAAAAAATTTGTGATGACTGGTATAAGTTGATTAAGATCATGAAAGATGTCCACGTACGATTATTGAGAAAGATCACTAAAGGGAAGTGTAAAGAAATGAAGGACTTAGAAGATGATCTTTCCAGGATACCAATATTTGGCATCCAAATTGTGGGTATATATTTGTAATTATTTTTTTTATCCGTAGATGGTTTGAGGTTCGTGTCATTAATAACCTTTTTCTCTAGGAGAAACTATGGCGTGTTGGGTCATGACTATGCCATTTGGGGCTTTCTACTTTGTTCAGTGACTTGGTACTGTACAGATCCCTATGAATCATGGTCAGTCTTCGCTTACTATATTTGTAAGTGAATTGTGGAAATTGAGGGTAAGCTTCACTTTTTTCAGAATATAGAATGGTGAATAAACAAAGTTTCTGATTAATCAATGAAAATGCAGGCAACCCTACAAAATCATATCAGCACCCTGAACGAAACTTTGGAAAAAGTGGACTTAGCCTTATATAACTTAGCTCTTTACTCTCCAGAATCTCGGGAAGGTGCACCCTTATACAATGGAGAATTGGTCACACTGAGATCACCATAATAAAGTTCATATCATCATTTTTAATCATCCGATGATGATCATTGTTATAAAAAGTAATTATAATAATTATTACAATTTATTATCAATAATAAATTTTACAAACAAAATATTCGTGTTTTTGATTATCAAATTAAAAAATGGAAATTAATCATGTAACGATGACAATTATGACCAAATAGTCGCCAACAATAAGAAAGCAAAATGTAAATGCAATCTAATTTCACTAAATAATTTTGGATAGTATTTTTTGTGTGCTTGATAATATTGATTTATAATTTACAATTTAAAGTTTATCTCTATTCAATGAGACCTAGTTCTCGAAGAATATTTGGAATAACTACATATGGATCTTCAACATATCTTAAAACGATCCAGTTTTCTTCGCACAATTCTTTCTTGAGTTGTTCCCGTGTTTGCTGTTTGATAAAATATGGGATCGCTTCTGTGAAAGAATTCGATATATTTTTCATGTTGTATGCCTTGTACTTCGATTGCAAATCCATATTGCGGATAAAATTTTTTAAGAATTCAGGCCTGTGGGTTAGTGAAGGAGAGCCAAGATATTCTGTTAAAATTTCACGACATAACTTTTCTCTTTTATATTTAGGGCAGAATGGACACCAGGAACCATGTAAAATACTATATGGAGAAGCTTTCCACATATGAAATTTCGCACAAATCCAAAGAAGCTTCGTTTTCACATTAAGATATTGATTTGAAAGACAGTAACCACCTTTTTCCTGTGCAAATATACGCATGTCCTCAATTGTTCAATAATATCCAAGACAAAATGGACACCAAGAATTTTTATTCTTTACATTATCAAAAGAGGCATTCCATATATGACCTTTAGCACAACGCCACAATAACGGAGTTATAATATTGATGTATTCAGTTGAAATACATTCTCCATTTTTACTACGAGCAAACTGTATTAGATCTTCAAGAGTATAACGACCTACCCTTTGAACACCATGGACCCGTGCCTTTGGAATGGGGAAATTTGTAGTTTTGATAGTATTAAGGGTTAATAAATTTTTTGTTAAATGTTCGTGTTACAACTTTGTTAGTGTGTTAAACGTTTTTGATTTTTGGTGTACATGTACAAATATATATAGTTTGTTTGTAATTGTTGAAAAGAAAAAATTGTTTTGTAATGCCGTGTTATGCTGATACCATTGTAAAGATCAAATTAGTTCGTCAGACCGAAAAACAGAATAGCAAGTTGCTGGTATTGTGGGCTATTGGTGTTTATCCTGTTGAACTTGAGGACAACGAAATCGAGATGGTTTTGTTTGTATCTCTTGAGTCTCACGAAAAAGATTTTGAAACTCAGGCAATTTTTGAGAAAGATAGTTTTTATTCTGTCAGGGGTAAGATCGTACCTACGTATTATGTGGGAAATAAGTGGCCAAAGGTTTTGTTTAATAAAGTTAATTATGTTTTACAGATTGTTTATACGTTTATACTTTTACTTATAATTTATACTTGTTTTTTTTAAATAACTGTTGCGATTTTGACTTGTGTAACAGTTCTTAGCAAAGTATCCACATTCTATAATTAGAGAAACATCTATACAAACATATCTGGTATGATTTAAATAAGGAGGATATTATCTTTCAACAGGACAATGATCTAAAGCATACTGCTAAAAAATCAAAGGAATGGTTTGAAGAAAATAATGTAAAGGTACTTGATTGGCCAGCATAATCACCCGATTTAAATCTCGTTGAGATGAGGTTGATAGGCGTTTAAGGAAACTTCCTGTAAAATTTTCAAGTAAATTGTGAAAAAATATTCAAGATATTTGGAATGAAATTGGTCAAATTAATGCCGCAAAGAATCGAAATAGCATTGGATGAAAAGGGAGGGCCAACAAATTATAAAAAAAAAACTTTATATATATAATATAGAAATAGAGTAAATCATCGGAATTATTTTTAATAAAAAATCGGGTGTTACTTTCCGACATGACTGTACACATTTTATTTTTTCAAAAAATGAAACAAAATTAAGTATACAAAAAAATTCCATAATATTAACTTTTATTAATAAAGACATATCCAGATTTTATATTACAAGAAAATATCTTTCTTTCTATTAATATGTCAATGACAAGTGATCAGTTAAAAATCTATAAATTACTATGTAATCATTATATAACACTACATAAAGCTATATAACAGTAATAGCATTATTACCCAAATTTTGTGCAGCTTGATTTTATCACCTAATTTTTATATTAAAATAAATATTACTATAAAAATAAAGGTAAATATTTATTAGATAATTTTTTAATTTAACATTATTAATTACATTAATTGTTGTTTGTTTGTTTCAATAATAAAATTGAATAAAATTGAATAAATTACTGAAATATAAATATAAAAGTAATTCAGGACTTTTTACGATTTTTCTTCTTTTTATTACTTTTAACGGATTTTTGTTTTTCTTGTATTTCCTTTTGAGCCTCATGCTTTTTGCGTTTAATTGATTTGATACTCCACGATTTATTTTCCGGGGGATTATCAATTTCCGCGCGTTCAAGTTTTTTGCGAAATTCTCGAATTCGTTTCTTTTTGGAATATTTCTTTATATCCTTATTCACAACATTATCAGGACGAAATCTTTAAATTGAAATCATAATAATCATAAATAAATAAGTACAAAATATATTTAATGTTTGATTTAAATAAACCAATCAAATCTCCCAAAAAAATACTAACGGTGCCAATTTCTTTAAAGATATAAATTCATTTAAATCATTTTCGTCAGCCACCAAAATTTCAGCGGGTGTCAACCCAAATGAAACAGGTTTGGTTTGGCGATATTTAAATCGTACGGGAGTACCATCAATCTGTTTAAATATATTATTTTTTTTCCATTAGTCCAAATATTATAAATATTAAAATGGAATGTAATAAATAATCATCATCTACTTTATTTATTTTAACTCACTATATCTTCATAATCTAATTGATAATATTCATCCAAGTATTCATCAAATTTCTGTTTGACTTCTTCTTTTATCTCACTTTGGTGATGTTTTCGTTCTAGAGTAAAAATCCCATTAAAAATACAATAAATAAATAAAAATAAAATAATAAAATAAAAATTTATTTATTTATTTACTTTTTTTCGTAGTTTTTGCTTCATAATTTTCACCCCCTGGCAAATAATCAGCATCCATTATAAAGTTTCCGTCATCACCATAACCATCATTTCCTATATCATCATAAACATCATCATTTCCTACATAATCAATATCGATATCATCATTCCATTCCGGTTTTTCATTATCTACCTTTAAATTATAAATGATTAAATAAAACAAATAATATATAAATCATAAATTTATTCTCAATTTATAACAAATGATTTCTTTTTCATACCTCTTGAGTATAATATTCCTCATTAAAAACTTCACTCATTTTTTGGTCATATTTTTCAGGATCAAAATCTTCTTCTAAATCTATCTCATTAAAACCAACGCCTAAATTAAAAAAAAAGATAATTAATTAATTATTAAGAATTTTTTCCTTTTTTCTTTTTTTTAAAAAAAAATGACTTTCAAATATATACTCTTGTTTCCGGTTATTTCTTTAATCTTTTGTAAATTCTCAAAAATTTCTCTTTTCTTGATATTTTTAAGTCGTTTCAATTCTTCAGCTTTTTGTTGTTTTTCTTCTTTTTTACGTTCTTCTATTGTTTGCCGTTTAATCTTACGTTTGTTATCAGTTCTATATATCGAATTTTATCAATTTTATCAAATTTTTCATAATCTAGGAAAATGGTCAATTATAAAATTTCTCTTCGTACCTTCGAACCGAATCTCCCGTATTTCGAGAATAAGTAGTTATTTTCGAACTTCCTCTAAATAACAATGAAAAATAATGATATAAATAATATGATAAAAAAATAATAATAATATAAATTATAATAATAATATAATAATACAAATAACTCTTAATTAAAAAAAAAAAAAGTATTATTCACATACTCTTCTTCAAATCTAAAGTTATATTTACTTTCAAAATTATCTACGGCTTCATCAAATTGTTCTTCTTCCTCATCATGATGTTCAGTTATTAGTTCTTCATATGTTGGAATTCGGGTTGAATCTTTGTCAATCCAACCACGATTAAGTATGTAACTAGGAATATATATATTTTATTTTTTTGTATAATGATAATTTAATTATTTAAAAGAAATAAAAGGAATTTTTTAATTTGATGAAAAAGAAATTAAAAACATACTCCATCAGAAAGGCATCATCCTCTTTAACAGTGGGATTCTTTTTATAATTCTGCCACATTTTGACAGATTCTCCATTACCTTTCTATAAAGAAAACCGTTAGTGTAAATAATACATTAATTTATATATATATACTATATTAAATTTAATTTCTCACCGCCATACACTCTAATAAGAAATTTTGATATTCTTCCTCCTCTTTTTTTAATTCATCTACAGTTTTTTGACGTTTAACCAAAAAATGATCATCATCGTCGTCACCATCATTTCCATCATTTTCAAATTCAGAAACTGCTGCTTTGAATTCATCCTTTAACTTTCGTTCTTCTTCAACAGGAGTTAACCCAATTTTTGATGATGGGATTTCCAATTTAGATTTGGTCAATTTGGTCATATCATCATCTTCATTACTTATGTCACCACCATCTTCCAATAATATTTGACGTTGATAGTCTTTTAAATAAATGGGTTTTTTTTCATCCTAAAAAAATAAATAGAATAATTTTTTTATAATTTTTATAAATTAAATTAATAAAATTAAATTAAATTAAATTAATAAAATAAATCTATAAAGATGAATGCGTTCAGCACTTTGAAAAATCCTTCATTAATTTTTATATAATTTATATAAATTCAGTATTAGCATGGTTGAACATCATAACGCATCTAAATAATATATAATTTAAATAATATATAATCTAATACATAATATATTCAATATATCCAATATATCCAATATATCGAATATATCTAATATATCTAATACATTGTTACGCATCATGAAAATTAAATAAATTACCTTCCGTTGATTCCTATTTAACCAATTTTTCCATGAACTTTTCATTTCTTCCTCTGTAATGAATAAATAAGTAAATAATAAAATAAATTAAAAAAAAAAAAAACAATAAATTATTTTTTTAATACCCATACCCCCCCCCCAAAATGTTAAACTTTATTAAAAAGGATTTTTTTAAAAAAAATTGTATTTTTATTGAATTAATTAATTGAATTAATTTAATTAATTAAATTTAATTTATGCCTGTTCGATATCCAAATCATAAAAATTCACCTGAAAAAAAACTTGAATTTGGGTTATATACTTTGGGATCTTTGGATTTTATGGCTGATATCGTTTTCATGATTTGTACATCCACCTCGGGAGTTATCAAATCTCCATATTCATCTTCCTCTTCTGAGGTCGATTCATCTGTTTCTTCGTTAGAACGTAAATCGATATCTTTACCATATTTTTCTTTAACTATTTATTGTATCAAGTTCTGAGAAACGTAAGTAAAAATAATAATAACAATATTTCTAAAAAATATATATATATATATATATATTTATTTACGTTTTGATAATTCTTCGCCTCTTTTTCTTTCTTCATATTTTCTAGCATATTCTTCATTAATAGTTATCGTATCCATGATAAATAAACGTTTTTTTTTTTTTATGTTATTCAAGCAAATAACATCATTTAAAATTATCCAACCAATTAAATTTCAATAATCAAAAGATTATTGAAATCTTTCTTTTCTTTTTTAATAATAAAAAAAATTTCATGATGATTCCTCGAATGCAACATTCTTTTTATTCCTTTTTATCCCGAAAAACCTTTCTCATTAAAAATAATTTCAACAATCTACTTCTGGTATCACGTTTTAGTACATCTTGTATAATTTCAAGGGTCAAACCTTTCTCATTAATTCAAAGATCCAGGAGAACCTTTATTAAAACCGAAAATCATGGAGTTTATACAATTCGCTGGTATACTTCAACGGATCAAAATAATAAATATACAATTAGGTAAGTTTTTTTTTTTTTAAGTTATTAATTTATTTTATTTTATTAACTTTTATTTTGAATTAATTTTTATATATAGTGAACTTTCGGATTCCACATATCACCAATTGTCAGAAGAAACCATGGAGAAATTATTGGAATACTTAGAAACTTTAGGAGAAAAAATAGATTTAAAAGATTATGATGTTGAATATTCGGTGAGTTCATGTAAAATGGTTCGTTATCATTTTTTATTTCTTGAAAATTCAAACCATTTTTAGTCTTTAATTAATTATATTTTTCTCTTTAAATTTTTTTTTTCATTTTTTTTTTATATCTATGTATCAGAGTGGTGTTTTGACACTTAGATGTGGACCTTCGGGTACTTATGTAATTAATAAACAACCTCCCAATAAACAAATTTGGTTATCATCTCCAATAAGGTTAATAAAATTTAATAATTTTAATTATAATTTTATATATAATTTTTTTTATAATTTTATATAATTTTTTTAATAATAAAATTAGTGGACCTAAACGTTATGATTATGATCTAAAACATCAAAAATGGTTTTATAATAGAGATAATTCGACATTGGATGGGTTACTTAACGAAGAACTATCAGTAATATTTAATACGAAAATTGATATTTAAACGCGTCAAGGCGCATGGGCTACTTTATCAAAATTTTATTGGTTGAATTACAAGTTTTTTATAACATGACCAAATGCAAGGGTTCGGGTAAAAATTTGTGGGGACTTGGGCTATAATAAATCTCATGTGCCCAAAACAGGGTAAACTGTATAACAGATCATTATTTTTTTTGGTACTACATACATTATTTTGTCACACAAAACTGATACCTTTTGTTAAATATTAATTTTTATTAGGGACTTGAAATTTTTAATATGTGAAATTCATATTTGTCACCTTTATTTGTTATCAATAAATTTCACACGGTGTGTTAAAAAACAAAATTATCTTTAATTTTATATAAATATATAATTAATTGAATAAACAAAATTCACTATAATATAAAATTAAAAATAATTTATAATAGTGATCACATATAAAAGTTTTTAATTATATAACTTAATTATTAAAATGTTACTAAGTAAACTTGTAAATAATAAAAATTTATATCATCTGTAAAAATTTTAATATTATTTAATTAAAATTAATAAAATTATTAATATTTTAATTTGTATAGTTATTTAAACTTTGATCACTAATAATTCTCTTAATTTTAATAAAATAGGTCTAACACTTTTATAGATAATGTAGATTTTTATTATCTACAAGTTTACTTAATAACATTTTGACAATTAAATTTTATAATTAAAAACTTTTATATATAACTATAATTATAAATTATTTTAATTTTAAATAAATATATAATTTATCAAGTACTTATAGAATTCATTATAAAACTTAATTATTAAATCTATTTTATTAAAATTGAATTGATAATTAAAATTTAAATAGTTATACAAATTAAAATATTAATAATTCTCTCAATTTTAATTGAATAGAACTAAAGTTTTTACAAATAATATAAATTTTTATTATCTACAAGTTTACTTATTAATATTTTAACGATTTAATTATAAATTTAAAACTTTTATATGTAACTACTAATAAATTATAAATATACCTATTAGATATTTATTAAATATTCAAAAAGTATTCAAATTTTAAAACAAGTTAGATATCTATTATATATCTAATAGATATCTAAATATAATTTTTTCGATTTATATAATTTGTAGTGTAAATACATAAATATTGAGTTAATATTAATAATTAAATACTTTATATTATATAAAAAATTTATATATTAAAATAAAAAATAAATAATATAAAAATAAACTTATTTACATGATTATTTATATAATTATAAATAAATAAACAACACTATGGTAATAATTATATAATTATTATTAATAACTTTATTTATGTGATCATCATTATTTATATGATCATCATTAATAGCTTTATTTATGTGATCATCATTATTTATATGATCATCATTAATAGTTTTATTTATGTGATCATCATTATTTATATGATCATCATTAATAACTTTATTTATGTGATCATCATAAATAACTTATTTATGTAATCATCATAAATAACTTATTTATGTAATCATCATAAATAACTTATTTATGTAATCATCATAAATAACTGATTTTTGTGATCATCATAATAAACAAATAAAATAAAATTTACGTGTTTTTGTAAACAAACAATAGGAATTATTTAATTATAAATAGATCTAGTTTTCCCTTTTTTTGAAATTTCAGATCTCTACTTTTTTTTTAAAAAAAAAATATTTTTTTAAAAAAACTTTAAAACTTATAAAACCTCTTTAAAAAACTTATTAAATTTATTTAAAATGAGTTTTACAAAAATGCCTCAACAAATTATTCGACCTACTAATAGACCTAATGAAGAATATAATGTTCTTCAAGTCCTTGGAAAAGTAAATAATTTAAATAATTTTTTTCTTTTCTTCTTTTTTTTCTATATATAAATAATAAACAAACATTATTTGATTTTAAAATTTTAGGGCAGTTTTGGTATTTGTCTAAAAGTTGCAAATAGAGCTAATGAATTGTTTGCTCTAAAAGCAATTGAGAAAAAAACTGAACAAAATTATGATGTGGTAAAAATTGCTTAAATTAATAAAATTTTATTTTTCAATTGTAAAATTTAATTCATAATTTTAATTTTTTTATAGATTCTTAATGAAGCCAACATTCATTATAATCTCAATCATCCATACATCGTTAATCTCTATGATGTATTTGAGGACTCAGACTTCATTTATTTTAAAATGGAGCTTTGCTCCAATCAAGTAAGTAATATTTAATATTTAATATTTTGTTATTTCATTAATATATTATAATATATAAAAATTAATATAATGTTTATAATTTTAAATAATATTATCAATAGTCCCTTTTTGATATGGTATATAATAGAGGGGAATTAACTGAAGCTGAAGTTCGCCTATACATGATTCAGTTAATTGATGCTATAAGCTATATGCATGATAGTAATATCTTGCATAGAGATCTCAAACCTGACAATATTTTCATGTCAGATGATCTAGATTTAAGAGTTGGGGACTTTGGGTTGTCAACTGAATTTACTTCCACAGATGAACGTGCAAGGTAAATAATTTATAATTAATTAATTAATATATTAATATAAATTTATCATATTAATTAATAATATTTATTAATAATATTAATATTTTATAATTATAGAACTCCCTGTGGAACGTTGCCATATATGGCACCGGAAATGTTGAAACCCGAAGTTGGTTATAGATATGAGGCTGACATTTGGGCAATTGGTGTCATTATGTAAGAAAAATTTTATATAATTTATTTTTATTATTAAATTATTTTACAAAAATATTAATAAATATTATTATTATTTAATAATAGGTACATCATGCTCTTCGGAAGGCATCCATTTTATGATACTGACCGATCAGTGACTATTAAGTAAGTAAAAATTTATTAATTAATTTATTAAATAAAAATTCGTTTAATAATTTGTTATAATAATAATTTTTAGTCGAATTTTAAATGCCGATTTTGAGTTTCCTGATGATATTGAAGTATCACATGCTGCTAAAAATCTTATTTCTGGAATACTCAATCCAGATTATAGTAAGTATAAAAAAAATTATTTTAAACTTATATAATTAAATTATTTTACTAATTATTTTCTTTATTATTAGATTCTCGTCTCACACTTACCGAAATCCGCCGACATTTCTTTTTCCGTGGACCGACACCCGTTAAACTGCCGATTTCCGCCTTGTGGACCGCACCGAATTACGACGACGTTCTTTCCAAATCCGAAGTGTGGGCATATGTTCGCAAGGACCACCCGATTATTACTAAATCTGAAATTCAAGAATTTATATTTGGGTCCTTGTAATTAGCAGTTAACAGGAACTCTTAATCCCCGACCAAAAATACCAAAACTGTTGTAGATGATGAAGATAATACCAACCGTAGATGATAACGATAATACCAACCGTGGATGATGGCGACCAACCGTGGATGACGATAATACCAACCGTGGATGATGACCAACCGTAGACGATGATGATAATTTCAAGAGAAGATGAAGACTAGCTGGAGATGTAATTTCAATAGTTTAGTTAGAATTTCGTTAGAATTTAAATAGTTTTAGTTAGAATTAAATAGTTTTAGTTTACGCGCTTTATTTTATTTTTTTATTTTTTATTTTTATTTTTTTATTTTTTTTTTATTTTTATTTTTTAGGATTAGTTTAGTTCTTAGATTATTAATTATTATTATGTATCTTTATTCCATCTGATATTTCGAATATTTCAATAAAGTGCAGTGGGGGGTGCCCCACTTTAAATATTTACACCCGATTGAAATTATATCAAAATTATATATATATATATTTTAATAATAAGTATAACTTGTAATTCGAATCAAGGATTAATAATTAGCAACCATGAAAATTTATTAAAAGAAAAATTCTCTTAATAAAAATATTTCAAAAATTGATAGCAAAGAATTTTTCTTTTTTGATAAGTATTATTATTTATTTTTGGTATCTTGATCACTGATAATTCCGTGTAGCACATGTTCACTTCGATTTATATTAATTATTAATTATAAATTTTTTGCCAAAAAAAAAAATAAAATAAAATAAAATGGCGCGTGATTGTGATTCTTTGTTTTTAAGAAATCTAAAAAGGGATAAAATTCTTAATTAATTTTCCTTTTTGAACCAATAACCTAAGAGTAATAAAAAAACAAATTTGTTTGGGTCATACAAACCGTCAACGCATGTCGATCTGAGTATCAAAAAAACATTATGATCTTTGCTTCTAATCCTTCTAAGGAAATCGAGCTTGAAGTCCTCTTTTAACGCGTCTTGACATCAAAAAATAATATTTGAAAGTAGAAGTAGATCTCAGCGATCCGAAGCTGTTTAAAACAGAATAGTCTCGTTCTCTTTTAAATAAACATAATATACCTCAAGATGCATAAATTGAATGAAAAGGAGTCCCTTCCCTTAACGAATATTCATCCACATCATAAAATATTGCCACAAGGTAATTCATTCTTTGTTTATTATATTGATTAAAGTTTTTTCTTTACATATTTATTATATTAATTATTTATATTAATATCTATATTGTTAATTATTTATTAAATTATTAATAAATCATTAAAAAATAAATTATTTATTATATCATTAAAATAAATTATTTCGAATATCTCTCATTTGTTATATTATTATTATTATTATTATTATGAACAAATTTAGAGTTACGAATATTTGGATTTTCAAAAAAACAACTTTCATTACTTATCCTTGTTATTCAAAATTCCACGTTGGTTTTAATGATGCGATATTCACGAATTCGACAAAAACCGGGGGAAAATATGTATATAACATCAACGGCAGTATATCTAGCAGAATTGATTAAAATAATTGCTTGCCTTGCAGTTATCTTATTTCAAAAAAAATCAATAGAAAGATTTTGGTACGTGGTGAATAAAGAAATTTTGGGTCAACCCGGAGAAACACTTAAAATGTTTATTCCATCAGCATTATATGCATTACAAAATAATTTATTATATGTAGCATTATCAAATCTTGAAGCAGCAACATTTCAAGTCACTTATCAAATGAAAATTCTTTCCACTGCAATATTCTCGGTTATACTCTTAGGTAGATCATTGACGCAAGGGAAATGGTTTGCATTAGTTCTTTTAATGATCGGTGTGACTTTGGTACAATTACAAACGGTTAACACAGTTAAAGCTTCTAATAATAATAATAATAATAATAATATAATTCGAACAACGACAATAGATGATCCAATTGAAAATACAATTGATAACTCAGTAGTAAACACGAGATCTACTACACACCCAACGAGTCAATTACTTTTAGTCGCACAAAATCCATTAATTGGATTAATCGCGGTCATAACGTCATGCGTGTCATCGGGATTTGCGGGATGTTATTTTGAAAAGATTTTAAAGACCTCGGAAACGAGTATGTGGATTAGAAATATTCAAATGGGAATTACTGGAGCATTATTTTCATTCTTGGGAATGATATTTTATGATACCCAAAATATATGGGAAGGAGGATTTTTACAAGGGTATGATTCGCTTACTTATTCGGTGGTGGCGAATCAAGCATTGGGTGGAATTCTTGTTGCGATCGTGGTGAAATACGCGGATAACATTCTTAAAGGATTCGCGACCTCTTTATCCATCATAATTTCGGGAATCATTAGTTTTTATTGTTTTGATTTTCATCCAAGTTCACAATTCACCATGGGTGCGATCATTGTTATGATATCAACTTATTTATATGGAAGACCGGAAAAATCTATCATCATCACCACCAATGATATTCTAAAAATTAGTATAAAATCTTAGGTATTGCGCGAGAATAATGGACAAAGGTTGCTGAAAATTGAATTCCCTTTTTTTTTAAATTTTTTTTTTTTGTAAAATATCTTACAATTTTATAAACAATTTAATAATTATTATTTTATCATTTTCTTGATAAAAAATTATGAAGTCTTATTTATATTGAAACAAACTCACTTCACATTATTCTTTTTTTTTTTTTTTTTAATAATAATTTCGCTTTTACTTTTAATTTAATTTTTTATTTAGAGAAAAATTTATTTCCAATAATTAATTAATGATGTTTATTAAATAAAATAAAATGACAACAATAGGATTTTTTTTAGATTTTTGTACATTATATACATTATAGTTTTAATAGATTTGAAATAATTTAATAAAAAAAAAAAAAAAAGAAGTTTTTTCTATAATTTAAAAATATTAAAAATATTACAATTTTATTAATTTATGATTTATTACCAAAAATTTGTTCATTATTTTGTTTACCGTTATTATTCGCTAATTATTCGCCAATTATTCAAGATTATTCACGATTATTCTTATTGATTTTGATTTTTCTTCTTTTTGACGTTTTGTTTACGTATATTATTATTATTATTATTATACATTTCATACATTATTTCTAATTGTTTATTTTTATATGTTACGTTTCCATCGCGATTTGATAGACGTATATTTCTTCTGCTCCTTGTTTCCCCAAATCTTTGCTCAAGTCTTTGTTCAAATCTTTATTTAAATCTTCTCCTAAATCTTTGCTTAAATCTTTATTCAAATCTTCTCCCAAATCTTTATTCAAATCTTCTCCCAAATCTTTATTTAAATCTTTGGATAACTTATATTCCACCATTCCTTTTACTTCCATCATAAAATAAAATGCTTTATTTGGTCCAATCGGTGATTTTTTGATAATAATTTTTCGAACATTTTTGGGAATGGATGGATTTACTCGTAAAATAACTGGATGATATTTACAAAGATCTATCCATAATCGGGTGTTAACTGAATGTGCCCATGTATTTCCTAGAGCTGCTTTTACAAATGTTTCTGGTTCTTAAGAAAATGATGATAATAATAATAATGATAATGATAATAATAATAATAGTAGTAGTAGTAGTAGGAATAATAAATAATATTGAAATTGATTGAAATATTAAAATTAATTACCATTCCAGCGATTATTAACATTAATAAGATTAACATCATTAATACCACTTGATTCATACACAGTCTTTGTTTGTTGATAAACTGTTATTATGTGATTGGTGACTACCGTTGCCATATTAAATGACTCAGATAGAAATCTTTTCAAAAATAATTATTTTAAGTATATAAAATATACACACACATATACATATATATATATCTCTCTCTCTCAATACAAGGATTATTCTTACTTGAGAATTGTTGCCAATTTGACTACTAAATGACTTCTTGCAACTAATGTCTTTGTTTGATCATTAAAGAGATTCATATTTTGAGTAAGAGATTCTGTTCTTATCAGTGCTCCAAAAGAATCAATTATCAATAATCGAATATTATTCTCTATAATAAATTCTTGAAGATTTTCTAATCTGAATAATGAAAATCAAATAAATATAATAATATAATATAATGAATAATCAGATAATATTTTTATACCTATTCTTTAATTCATTGGAAGATTTAATTCTTATCACATGAATTGAATCTGTCATTTTTTTTAAATTAATCTCCCATTGAATATTTTCAATATCAAATATTTGAGGAAATTTATTCTGTGCAATTTGAACCAATCTTTTATAAATAATTAAAGATTATAAAGAATTATTATTAAATCAAGAAATTAAATTAAGAAATTAAATTCAGATTACTGGTAAATTTTTTTACCTTTCGCCACTAAATGCTCCTTGAGTATCTATATAACAAACTCCTCCATCAAGACCATTCATACTAGTGGGCATTGTGGCAAGAATAGATAATGTAAGGCAGAATTGTGTTTTACCTGAATTAGCTGGACCTACTAATTCTGTTAATGAGGAACAATGTATACCTCCACCTAAAGCTTGATCTAAACTTGGTAATGAGGTTGACAAAAAAGCTTCTTTTCCTTTTTCTTTACTAGCTTTCAATAATTCTAATGCCTATAAGGTAATAAATCTTTTTTTTTAAAAAAAAAATTATGTTTTTTTTTGAAATTCAAAAAAAAAAAAATCATTTTAATTATTTTAAATTACCGTTTTATTTTTTGGGGCTATCCACTTTGCGCATTTCTTCATAATGCTTTCAACAACTTCGGATTCCAAGTTGCAACATTGTATCAACTCTAGTTCACTTCGAACTAACAAATCTCTTGTGGTGCGTATAGGGTTATGAGGAAACGAGGTTAAACTTGAAAGTTGTTCTGGCTTTAAAGCCAAATTAGGTGGAAGACGACAAAGTTTACGAATGGATGTCATCATCAATTTAAACAAATATGGGAACAAATTAACTGATAGGTGGCAACGCAACCACAAAATAACAAATAATAAATAATAAATAATAAATAATAGAACAATGATTGATAATTTACAAAACAACAACTCGTATAACTCGTATGACATCACGTCAATGCAACGTGTAAAAGTAACGTGTTTGACGTAAGACGATGAGACGGTGTACAAGATCTGTAACTGAATAATCTAAATAATCAATCTAATTTGACAAGTCAGTTAAGTGTAAATTTATTGTATTATTGTGTTATTGTATTTTATTAGTAATTACAGGATTTTAATGGCAAGATGAATATATATTAGGCTAGACATAATTGCCAAAACCGCTGCGCCTTCATCTGAATTTCTGTTGTGTTACGTTACGTTTTATTATCATTTTTTTTTTTTCGTTTCCAATATATACTTATCAAAAAAAAATTTTTTTGTGACTATTTCTTTGGTCTTTCATTTTTGATCCTTTTTTATGTCTCCAATCGCGTTTGACATTTCTGTAAATGATACACCTTCCTTTCAAGTTGGTGACCATATTGGTGGTTCAGCTAAAGAGGTTGGTGCTTCAAATACAAATATTTCTTCTGAATCACGACCCCAAGACCACGAACTGCGCCAAAATTCTCAGGAAACCCAACTGCCTGAACAAGAACTAATGAAAAATCAAGATCATGTACAAGAACAAAAATCTGATTCACAACCAGAAATGGCTCGAGATTCACGCCTCGTATCGAAAAACGATGCTTCCCAAGATATTGAAGCGAACGAAGAATGTGTCACGATTGGTAGTGATACGGAAGAATCAAATGAATATAGTTTGGAAGAAAGGATATTAATTGAAAATGAAGAGTTTGTTCTTTTCCTAATTAAATTATCGTACTATACTCTTTTTTTTTTTTTATCATGGGTTTTAACTTTTAAATTATATTTTGATCAGTTATGAAATGGTCTTAAGAGCCTACAACGTCCTAAAATATCAATTGCAAAAGGCAAGAGAAGATATAAATAAATTGAAAATTCTAAAAGAAAAAGCTCTAAGAGACCCTATACAATTCGCTCGAGATTTGCGTGATAGGGTTCGTATCTTTTAACTTTCGACTAATATTTTTTTCTTTAATTTTTTTAATTTGAACAAGTTAGTCAGTAAACGCGTATTTCAATTTATTATTGACTTTTATTATTGACTCTTTTTTATTTTCATATATTAGAAAAATGAACCAATTCCCAGGTGTCAATATATTGTGGGTATTCCAAGAATTGATTGGAGTAGATATCATACTAATCCATTGGAGTACAAAGCGCGATTGGGTAGGTTTTATCAATAGTAAATATGATTACATTGACATTTTAATAATATTTCATTCATATAACATTTATAACATTTTGAAATTAATTTCAGATAAAGAAGCTGCAGAAAATCTGAAGGTTAGTTTAATCAAAAATGAGAAATTTATGAAGGAACTTTAAAAGAAAGAATTTAAGGAATTTAACGATCCATCTGATGTGGTGACGCAACAATCATTAAATTAAATTAATTAGAATAACCCGCTGGAATCGCGATCTAATCGAGATGAATCACCAGATCTTACGGAAATGGTTCATAAAAAGGCTCAAGAATTGGGATTTAAAGTTCCACCGAATGCCATATTGTCTACGCGTTCTAAAAAGCGAAACGACCGAGATAGTGATGACGAATATAATTACATGTATTCATCAAAAATATTAAATTGGAAAGCAAGAGAATCATGTAAAAAATCATCGTTGTCAGGATCTTCGGGACGCGCAAACTCATCCAAAGTGACAAATGGTTCATCAAGGTTTGATTAAATAAATTAAATAATTTGACTAATGTTACCTAATGTTACATTATTATTATTATTATTATTATAACTGAATATTAAAATGGTATCATCAAAAAAAATAGTGTAGGGAATCCCACTGGAGAGACGAATTGTAATTTAAAGATGGTAAATCATTTATTTATTTTTCACTTTCATATCTTTATAATATATTTTATAACCCATTTTATAATATATTTATAATACATTTCTATTATTAGAAATCTAATGAACCTAAAACAATCGATGGTTCACCGAAAAATTCTACCAATAATTTATCATGGACAAATGAAGAACAGGTGGGTATTGTGGCAATTAAGTTGATTCGTTTATAAGCACACATTTTTTCAAAAAAAAAAAAAATTTTTTTCTCGATTGGAACGTTTACTTGATAAATATCTTGAAGAGGAAATCCAAATTGCAAATAGCTTTAAAAACCCAGGGCACCAAAACAGGTAAAGCTACTTCAGACATCTTTATTGGTAATAGTGTCGAAATGAAAGAAATCAATCATATTTGAATTTTCAAAAAATATATATTCAGGTTACTGGGCGGATGAAAAAATTTTTTTTTTTTTATAAAATAAAAAATTGGCAAAAAGTGGCTTACCTGTTCCTGGAAGGATATTTGGTGGTTTAGTTATTTATTGGAGGATAAAAAAAAAAGTTAAATTTTATCATCATCATTATTATTATTTATTTATTTTAGTCTTCAGCATCATCACCAAAAAATACAATATCCAAAAATAAAAGAACTAATAAAGTAGCCAAAAATAAAATTCCACCAGAAAAAAGAATCCGTCGCCCAAGGTAATTATATATTCTGAAAACAATGATCCTTTTGTTTATCTTTTTTTGCTTACCTTCTACTCTCTTGTCTTTAGGGTTTCCGGAATTGCATATATGGAAGCACAACCTCCACCTACATTATATATGCCTGACGATGACGATGAATCCAGTATTAAAAATGTGATGATGATGTCTTTTGATAAAGATGACCAAATGCAAGATGTTGAAATGACACCGGTATTTTATTTTATCCATTCGTTACGTTAAAATTTATTGTGTAGATTAATATATATACTCATGTTTATTAGTCATGTGAAAATGATGGACCAATCCATCACGGTTATTGCGTGAGTATTTTCCACTTTTTTTTTTTTAATCAACGTGTGCATTTGAAATTTTTTAAATTTGGGGAAATTTAATAGCTATTTTTGGATCATCAAAATCCAGCCAAAACCAATATTAACGTTCCCTTTGAAAAAAAAAAATTAAAACGTAAAAATTTTAATCTTTCCAAAGGACTTTATTATTCATTGATCATATAATTTTTTTTTCCGATTGTTATGATGGAAACAGTTATATGAAAATTGGTTTATTCTTAAAAAGTTTACGTAATGATAATAAATTGGTTCCGTCTGGATTTTGAGATACAAGATTTTTATATAAATTTCTCCCACCAATCATTTAATAAACATCTATGTGACGTTATTTGTAATTTTTCTTATTTTGTAAGTGTGATAGTTGTCATAAGGATCCAATAATTGGTACCCGATTTCTTTGCATGGATTGTGACGAGAGCCGTGAAGTTGATCTTTGCGAAAAATGTATGGTTGAAGGAAATTTCGAAAATGGTAAGTTCTATACTGGTTTATGAGTACTGGTTTATCTACTATTGTTTAATTTTTAGGTAATTAATCACGATACGAAATTTTTTTTTTTTTTTGATTTAATTTATATAGACAATCACAAAAAGATCCATCGATTTTCGGTGATCACGAGCCCCGTTTCACAACATTTTGATGTAGATTATGTGCCAGAGCGGGTTGGAGAATATAATTATTTAGGACCTGCTCCATAATTTCAAAAAAAAAAAATTTTTTCCCTTAAATTTAAGTTACCCCCATTTTCTAATGATGATCATTTAAAATAAAATTTTCTAAAATTTCATATTTCTCTCTTATATATATAAAAACGAGTTCATTTTAATATTGAAAAGTTACGCTCCTTGCTTGTGAAGAAGTTACAAAAAAAAACCTAAGCGCATGCTGTACTAAATGCTAAGGTCTTTTTATAGATCACCATCAAATATGCGTTAAAATTATAATTTTTGGAATTTTTTTAGTCAATAAACGTTTATATGTGTAACAAAATAGAGTTATATCGTTATCACCAACAGATTTTCACTCCACGTGTCTAAATCTAGAGGGTTTCAGTCATCGGCTTCAAGCTGATCAAATCACGGTCCAGCTTGACTTGAGTCATTACATATTATATTTTGTAACACACATTAATTAGTCACGGATAATAGTACAAATCACGTGTTCACGTGATATTTAGTTACACAAACATAATTATCAATTTATAACATTAATTATCATCACATAACATTATTTAATTATAATTATTAATATATAGTATTAATTAGTGTTAGATATATTTAGTAAATAATATAAAGGAATAGTAATCAATAGTAGTAGTATACAGTAAGACACAATAGTGCACAGTAAGGCACAGTAATGACACAGTAATAAAGATTATTAAATTTAGATATAAAAAGTAGGGTTGTTAATAGAACATAATGGGTTGGGTTGGGTTCATATTATAGCGGAGCAATGGTTAACCCAACCCAACCCGGGTTAAATGTATCACTGGTACTCCGCGGGTTGCTCCGGGTTGCTCCGGGTTACTCCATGAAGTAATAATTATAAT
>CAJVPK010000761.1:0-22263 GCA_910592015.1 Diversispora eburnea | reverse complement strand
TAACCCTACTATAATCTGGAATAGATTCTTCATATTTTTCTAGATTTACATAAGCTTCTCCCCTACTTATCAATGCATTTACATTATTAGGTTCAAATTCTAAAGCTTTACTTAAATCTGCAATAGAATTCTTCATATATACCTACTTTTTGATAAAATTTTCCTCGAAATATTAATGCATCTATATTACCTTTATTGTTTCTATTAATTTCTAATAGTTTATTCAAAACAGTAAAAAACCCTTCTTCAGCTTTTAATATATCTGCATTTTTTTGTTTTAAGTTTTGTGATTGTAAATTCAAAGGTTGATTTTGATTTTTGTGTATTTGATCCATTGCGTGACCTGAATTAGTAGAAATATCAATATTATGCTTGTGAATTAAATGATATTTCAATGAAGGTGAACCATTATATGAAAATTCCATTTCACATTTAAGACATTTTGTTTTACAATTTTTATCATTGGATGAACCATATGGTATGGTAAAATACTCCCAAACCTTACTTTTCTTATTTGCAAGAGAATTTGTACCAGATTGTAATAAACTATTTTCGTTTTCAGAAAGGAAAGGTGGTTGTTGACTTGGCATTTGTTGTGATTGTCTTTTCACTTGGCTTAAATTAGTGGAGATGTCAATTTTATGTCTATGAACTAAATGGTATTTTAATGAAGAAGTTGAACCATGATATGAAAATTCATTTTCACATTCATGACATTTTGTTTTACGACTTTTGGGTGAACCAAATGGCTTAGTAAAATAATCCCAAACTTTACTTTTTACATGTGCATTAGAAGATGTACTGGATTCAATTTGGATTTCTTGTTCATGAATAATGGGGGTTGTAGTTGCTATATCTTGTTCATTAATAAGAGACATTGTAGTTCCAGTTGTTATTGGAGAGATCAAATAATTAATACTGTTTTCGTTAGGCATGCTAAATTTTTTTATAAATATGACTGCTGTCAATTTATTTATTTTTTTGATTTATTTGATTGATCGTAAAAATCAAATATAAAAAACGACAGCTATCGATTTTATTTATTTTTGATTTTTTTGATTAATCGATTAATCGAATTACATAATCATTTTTTTGGTTTATGTAAACAAATAATAAATATTAAAAAAATGTGACGCATGTGGCAACGGTTCATACCGAAAAAAATTGAACATAAAAATGAGATTATACCCTTCTAAGTTTTGTAATTGTTAATTCAAAAGTTGATTTTGATTTTCATGGATTTGATCCATTACGTGACTTGAATTAGTTGACATATCAATATTATGTCTGTGAATTAAATGGTATTTCAATGAAGGTGAACCATTATATGAAAATTCCATTTCACATTTAGCGCATTTTGTTTTGCGACTTTTGGGTGGACCATATGGCTTAGTAAATAATCCCAAACGATACTTTTTGTATGTGCATTAGAAGATGGTCTGGATTCTTGTTCATGAATACTGGAGGATGTAGTTTGAGTAGCTCATAAATAAGGGATGCAGTTCATATTATGCCTTGTTTATGGTGAAGAGATGTTCCAGAATCAAAAAAATATTAGGATTGAAAAGAGTAGTCCATTGAGTCTATCGGAGGGATCAAATAATTAACATTGCTTTCGTCAGCCATGATAAATTTTTTATAAATACGATGGCTATTGATAATCGTAAAGATCGAATATCATTATGAGAACATAAACAATTATTGATTAAAACAAAGTACATTTCCAATGTGCATATGCGAGGGGATTGTTTCAGTACTTGATTTAGAAATATATATAGATATTTAAATCTCAATTGAATTAACTACTCTATAAATTAAAAAGTTACATTTTATATATTCTTTTCTCCTTATCAATAACATTCCAATGTCTATTTTCTATATATTCAAAATTTGTGCATAAAAATTAACCATTTTGAATAACATACATAAAATGTACAACATTCATATAGAAAATATATCTATCATTTATATCATTATTTGTTAATTGATCATATATATTAAATGTATATATTACCTATTACTCCTGGAACTATAGAAGTAAGAAAGGAGGTATTAAAAATTTTTTAAATATACCTCGCGTAGCCATGAACCCGGGATCACAAATATGTAAAAAGGCAAGTAATATTCAAATATTAATAATTTTTTTTTAAAAAAAATTTTAGATCCATACACAAATCCCAAGATCACAGATCCAAAAGAAGGTAAATAATTTTTAAAGATTCATCCATCACAGATCTAATCCCAAGAAGGTAGAAGATATTTAACATAGCAATGCCAAGAAATAATATTTAAAAAAAAAATAATTTAGATCAATCCGCAAATCACAATATCTCAAAGAGTTAAGTAATATTCAATGATCCCAAAAATTACAGAACCAAAAAATAAATACATAAATAAAATAAGTCTTCAAGAATGTAACGCCCCAACTTCAAAGTTTTAAAAAAATCAAATAAATAGATATATATACGTTAAATGTAGACACATATAAATAAAGAATTTAGAATCGACTTTAGCGATGCATAAATATTTAAGAATAAAAAAGCAAAAAGTTGTAAAGGATAAAATGAAATATATCTAATATTTATCTATCTTCTATGCTTCGGGAGGTCAGGTGCTTATACGTAAAGAATAACCTTTTATGGATAAAAGTTGTTTTTTTATCTGTAGTATAATGACGAATGCATTTTCCAATTAAAAATAGGAAGAGCAAACAAATTTTTGGTATCTTTAATAATATCCAAGACTCGAATGTATAATGGTTAAACTTTTAGAAAAAAAAATAAATTATTTATTTTTAAGAAAAATTATTTTATTATTGAGAAATAATCTATATTTTTAAAAGGGTAACTATTAATGATTACAAATAAATATTATAATAAATTTTCTGCGTTATAGCGCATGGGCTATTTTATTGGCTGAAATGCTTATTCTTTCTAATTCTATTATTTCTAATAATCTATTAGCGTCCGTATTTCCCTTTTCCTTCGTTTTATTTAACCAAAATATAGCTTTTACAATGTCCCTTTTAATCCCATACCCTCCATAAAAGCATTTTCCAATCATGCATTGACCATCATTATCATCACTTTCCGCAGCTTTTTTATACCATTCAAATGTTACGGTTTGATTTTCCATAACCACAATAACCTAAATTAAATTGAGCCAAATGATTTCCTTTTTTTCAACATTCAAATGCTTTTGTTTATTAACGTACACCCCTTTACCATCATAACAACAACCAATATTATAGATTGTATCAATGTTTCCAGCCCGAGCAGATTCTTGACTCCAACGAAATCCTTCTGATTCATTTGAAATAGTTCCTATCCCCATTTAAATAACAATACCCAACATTAATTTGGGCTTCCAAATTTCCTTTTTTAGCAGACCTCAAATATATTTCAATTACTTTTTTCTCGTTTTTTTTCAACCCCAAAACCTTTCTTATAACAAAATGTCACTTGATTTAAATCTATCAGTCAGAAATTTGAGACCAAATTTGAAAAACCTTTTCATGTCCTTTTTAACACCTCTACCATTTAAATACATCGTCACAAGATAAAAGCATCCGATTTCTTGATTAGACGATAACATATTAGAGATATTCTTATTGTCAATTATTTCATTGGCGGCTAAATTAAAGAATTTAAATGTCATTTTGTTATCAATAATTGTACCAATACCATACCAATAAAAAAATCCTATTAAACTAGTAAACCAATGATGAGATTTATGAATAATCATTTCATACAGAACTTCAACTGGATTCATGCCACATTCTTTAATAATGTAATTTTTGATTAGAATTGGTTGTATCTTGGACATGGATGACTGTTCTTTGAACAAATCAGTGATAAATTCTGTATAAACATATTAATTTCGATCTTTTAGTTCTTTATTTTGTCTAAACAAGAAACAGGAATAATTTATAGACAATGATTTTTTTTAGGGGATTTTTATAGACGTGCGAAAAATGACTTACATTTCCAATTTATAGACATTAAATTTATCTGTAACATGATTAAAGTGGGAAAAAAGAGGACTTTCAATTTCAACGCTTGTATCAGGAATAATGATTTTAGATAGATTTTTAATTACTTGAAAAAAATATTTGGCCTTGAATTTCCGTTGTGTTTCCAGCAATCTGTTAATATATAATATTAATAATTTATTGCTTAAACAATATGCAAAATGATTTTAATAAATTATTTAAATTTATACCAGTATATATTTCCTTGTATTTAGGAGGTTTTCCAGGTATGTTCATTTCTCTTTGTCCTTTTATAATGTTATTTAATAAATCCACATTGAATAATGATCTTATTCCAAATGGAGGATCGCCACTGGAAATTTCCCAGAGAATAATTCCCAAACTGAAAACCATCCGAACTCCTATTTTTACCAATTGAATTAAAGGGTTCCAAATATTGAGGATCTATACATTGAATTGGACCAAAAGTGTTTATAAGGAATCTTAAAGGTTTTGATATATCCTTCGATATTCCAAAGTAATTCAATTTAATTTTCTCATTATGAACAAGAATATTTTCAGAGTTCTAATTAAAAATTAATTATTAAATTAATTAAATATTAATTAAATTAATTAAATTAAATTATAAAATAATTGGATATAACCAAATAATTAATTAATTACCAATTTTCCATGAATAATATCATTGGAATGTAAATGAATCAAAGCATTTGAAATTTGTCTTGTCAAGGTTTAATTTTTCAATTTTTGAAAATTTAAATATTTACGAAAAGATCCATATTCAGAAAATTACTGGCTTTCTCTAAACCAATAAAAATAAATAAACGAATACACTTCCAATTTTTGATATCTTTTAACCTTATTTAGTTAAAATGGGTTAATTTAGTCAAAATAAGTTGACAAAAAAAAATATAATAAAAACTTTAATCTAATTTAGTTAAAATGAGTTAACAAAAAAAATTAGATAATAAAAATTTTTTAATCTAATTTAGTTAAAATGAGTTAACAAAAAAAAAAATAGATAATAGAATAAAAAAAAAGAATTCACTTCATTTATTAACTTATCCTGAGGGCAACAGTTTTTTTGAGAAATTTTAAAAGTGGCCATATAAACATTTTTACCAATTATTTCCACATTAAATTCGGAATATTGATATCATTTTTTCTTCAATAATCAAATTGTCTATTAAGTCTTCAAATCTCCTATGGCTTCATCATGATCAATAATTTTTTCTTGGGACATGTTTAAATTATTCATAAATTCAATTAAAAATTGCAAACAAACGAAGCGATGAGTGATGATTATATATAAAACGAAAGTCATTGGTATCTTTCATAAGTATATCAAAATTTGATTTATTAATGATATATTACATACATATTTATTTGTTAAAAAATCTTTTATATTTTCTAAATAATTTCACCTGCCATAAAATCCATTTCACACTTTCTCTCACATAGCAATAATTTCACTTTTTTTTCCATGATTTGTTTCTGAAACAAACTTTCACACTAAAAATAAAATTATTATTTACCAATTCCAAACTCTTTTCTTATAGGATAATATTTTTTGTGCCTTAATCGATTTCTTAGATGGGTTCATGTTATGTTTACTTATGCACGAAATATGCACGAAAATATGCACAGTTAAGAAAATGCATTGGAAATTAAAATTAAATGAAACGGTTTTTTTAGTAGCATCATTTATTAAATAAATACCGTATGTTTACATTGAAAATTCATGAAATATATATATTAATATTGAATTCATTCTTTTTTAGAATTATTTCGGTTCGGTTAAATTCTTTATCTATCATTTTCTCTCGCTTCGTTCTAATTTGATTACTAAAAGTTATTTTTGGGGGGAAATAATTAAAAAATATCCGTGTGATCATTATTTTGTGACCAATCGTAAATTTTAACTTTCTCAATTAAGAAAATTTCCAGATTAAACCAAATAATGACGAAATCTTTAAAGTAAACAAAGGTTAAAAATAGAAATCTAATACTAAGAATTATAAATCTTTTTTCGGTAAAACTTAAATCATACTCGTCTCATCACGTTTAAAATGAGGTGAGGCTTTGTCATACAATAAACAAAAGGTTTTTTTTGATGAAAGGAAAAAGTTGAATGAAGAAAATCGTGCATTTCTTTCTAAATATGCATATAAAGAAGATTTCCATTCCTATTGTTACAATATGAATTGATATAACCAATACTAACTGATATATGTTGTTTAACATGCGATGCCCCAAAAAAATATCGTACAATCGCAAAAATTAATGTCCGTCACTCCTATTAATGAACTCATGTAAAAAAGACCTTAATATTACTGCAAGCCCCGTGTACCTTAAATGTAAACATACACAAAAAAATCATGCCAAAAAAAAAAAAAAGGAATTCTTTTATGGAAACTCTTTGTTTAATTTGTCATACATCAGATGACTGATTCATCAACCGCAGTTTTTATGAGTCATCGTTTTACTTGCATTGATGATGACAATAAGTATTAGTAATATTGATAGTATTAGTAATTAAAAATCCAAATTATTATATAAAGGAGTCAAAAAAATACTTCTCAAAGTTTTATACGTTCCCACTGATTTTTTTTCAATTTTTTAAAAAAAGCGCTAATAATTCATAAAATCTCTCTGTCAAAGTTTTTTACTTCTAATAACAATAACAAATAATAAAAATGCAAATCTTCGTTAAAACTCTTACTGGCAAAACTATTACCTTGGAAGTTGAATCTTCCGACACCATTGACCAAGTAAAAACAAAGATTCAAGATAAGGAAGGAATCCCCCCAGATCAGCAACGTCTCATTTTCGCTGGTAAACAATTAGAGGATGGACGTACCTTATCTGACTATAACATCCAAAAAGAATCCACTCTCCATCTCGTTCTCAGACTTCGTGGTGGTATGCAAATTTTCGTCAAAACTCTTACCGGAAAAACCATCACCTTAGAAGTTGAGTCCTCAGATACTATTGACCAAGTAAAGACCAAGATTCAAGACAAAGAGGGTATCCCCCCAGACCAACAACGTCTCATTTTCGCCGGTAAACAATTAGAAGATGGAAGAACCTTGTCCGACTATAATATCCAAAAAGAATCCACCCTTCACCTCGTGCTCCGTCTACGTGGCGGTATGCAAATCTTCGTAAAAACTTTGACAGGAAAGACCATCACCTTGGAAGTTGAGTCTTCCGATACTATTGACCAAGTTAAGACAAAAATTCAAGACAAAGAAGGTATCCCTCCAGACCAGCAACGTCTTATTTTTGCCGGAAAACAGTTAGAGGATGGCCGTACCTTATCAGATTATAATATCCAAAAAGAATCCACTCTCCACCTTGTGCTTCGTCTTCGTGGTGGTATGCAAATCTTCGTAAAAACCTTAACAGGAAAGACCATAACTTTGGAAGTCGAGTCTTCCGATACAATTGACCAAGTTAAAACCAAAATTCAAGATAAGGAAGGTATCCCCCCAGATCAGCAACGTTTAATTTTTGCCGGTAAACAATTAGAGGATGGCCGAACCTTGTCAGATTACAATATACAAAAAGAATCCACTCTTCACCTTGTTCTCCGTCTTCGTGGTGGTATGCAGATCTTTGTAAAAACATTAACTGGTAAAACCATCACTTTGGAAGTCGAATCGTCTGATACTATTGATCAAGTAAAAACCAAAATTCAAGATAAAGAAGGTATCCCCCCAGATCAGCAACGTCTTATTTTCGCTGGTAAACAGTTAGAGGATGGCCGTACCTTGTCCGATTATAATATTCAAAAAGAATCCACTCTTCATCTCGTACTTCGACTTCGTGGTGGTAGTATGCAGATCTTCGTAAAAACTTTAACCGGTAAAACCATTACCTTAGAAGTTGAGTCTTCCGATACCATTGACCAAGTTAAGACTAAAATTCAAGATAAGGAGGGTATCCCCCCAGATCAGCAACGTCTTATCTTCGCCGGAAAACAATTAGAGGACGGACGCACTTTGTCCGACTATAACATTCAAAAAGAATCTACACTTCATCTCGTGCTCCGTCTTCGTGGCGGTCAATAATTGATTTAGTTAGCGTTTTTATATCATTCCCTCAGAGTCATTCCTTTTTTTTTACATTTTTTTTTAGATGTTAGGATGCTCGAGTTTAAATATATAAATAAATAATATATATAAAGATCAAATAGATCAAATAAAGTAACTTTGTAATTATTTAGCAATTTTATTTGTAAAATGAAATGTATCTCTACATTGCTTAATAAAATTTTCCACGTATAAACGTGAGTTGGTATACTTAAAATAATAATTATAATATTTTGTGTAAATGTATAATATAAAAAAGTCAATGAATATTTTAATTCAAATTCAATTGTCACCCAAAAAGAAGTTGTCTTGTTTGTCTTATCTAACACGATCATCATCACATTTTTTTTAGGTAGGTTTGAGTGACAGAATCGAAGGCGAGTAAAAATTTTTACCTAAGATTTAGATAATGTTCCCTTTTAATAATCAGAAAACAAAAAAACAAGAATTTGTAGATAAGGCACGGTCAGAACGTGAACAACGTGAAAAGCAACGTGTTAAGCAAAAGCAGGAAGAGAAAAAGTTAAAAGCTGTAGTCGAAATACAATCTTTATGTCGAAAGTATAATCGGAGAAAGAAAAATGTTGAACAGTTGAGAAAATTATGGGATATTGACGCTGGGTTTTCTCTAGATCATGAAACTCGAACAATTTCAAAGTCTTCTTCAATAGAAATTCTTCGTCTTACGTTATTACTTTTTGCTTTCTTCAACTCTGATCAAATAATAGATAAAGTTAGATTTACACACCTTTGCAAAATGATATTATCAACAACAACAACAACTTCTACTACTGATCAAAATATTCAACATGTAGTAACTGCACCGTTTCATTTATTATTACTCAGCGAAACTTATGTGGATATTGCTCAAAAGTTCATAAAAAAGATTCTTTATCAGTGTGTCATCAATGTAGTTGGGTATTCTTATGATGATAATAATAATAATAGTAATAATAATAATAATAATAGTAATAACAATAATAATAATAATAATAATAATAATAATAAAAAGAATAATAATGTAAATATTTCCACTATTACCACTATTTCCCCTAATTTATATTTATCTGGACCAGAATTAAGACTTTTAATTTATTTTCTTGATCCCAAAAATTATATTATAAAAGGAACTTCTCTTAATTCCAATGTTATAAGTATATCAAATCCTCCAACCATCTCTACTTTATGGAATCAACATTTATTAATTTTACATAATTATTTAATAATAGAAAAAGGATTTTATAAAGAAATTCGTAATGGAATGATTAATCGAGTGAATTTAATATTATCCATTAAATCAAGAGAGAAAAAAGTGAAATTATCTAACGAAGATGAAAAAAAGTTGAAATCAACACAATTATGGTTAAAAGCATGCCTTCGATGTTGTTTGTTTCCATTAAATTTACAATTTAATGATGGAGATAATAATAAACAATCAATTCCTTTAAATCATAATTTAAATGAATTTTTAATTTTCGTTTTATCAACTCCATGTTTAATATCATGTTTTGATGAGATTTGTATGGAGATGATTAAACAAAATAATATTCCATCAAGAATAATTGAAAATTTATGTTCACATGAATTTTCAACAAATTTTATAAATATAATGTCAGGAAATGATATAATATTTTTAATGGGAAATATTACAGAATTGGTGGCAAAATTGAATATATTATTTAAAAAAAAGAATTTATCAAACAATACTAATAATATTAATAATATTAATAATGAAAAGTCAGATAAGAAAGAAAAAATAGATAAGAAAGAAAAGATCGATAATGAAATTAAGAAAGATAAGAAAGACACGAAGAAAGATAAGGATATTAATGTTTCACCTGACTCATCATCAATAAAATTTCACGATTTCATTCGAGCTATTATAACGTTAATTCAAAATTGTCAGAAATTTGTATCTACGAAACAATCAAAAATTCATTATCAATATCATCCAATTTTTATGTGGTATTCGGGAAAGATTGATAAAGATTTTCCAAGAGAACATTTTACCAGATTAATTAATCAACTTGAATATCTTTGGCAAAGACCTTTTTTACTTAATGCATTTGATCAAATTTTGAATTTTAAGTTATCTCCTCAAAATGATGATGATAATAATTCTCATCATCATTCTTCTTCTTCGAATTCTTCGAATTCTTCGAAATCCTTTACACAAAAAAAATCGGATTTTTTGGATAATAAGAAATCAAGATTGATTTCTAGTCAAACAACTCTCTTGGCGGTTGATACTCAATTATTATGTAAATTTTATTTGATACTTTCAAAACTTTTGGGATCTCAGAAGCATGATATTATGATGAATTTGACTTATTTATCACGTTTTGTTCCTAGTCTATGGAATTTCATGATGTGTTTGGGTCCTAAAGGTAGAATGAAAATTTTTTTGGCGGATCCAGTGGTAAAAGATCCGGAGAAAGAACCATTGATTGAGATATTGGATTTATTCTGTGAATCTTGTGGCATATTATTATTGTTAGTATTATATAGATTGTATATATATCTCTCTCATATATCTCATATATCTCAAATATCTTTAACTAATTCGAATTTTTTTTCTTTACATAATAGAACCTTGGATGATGATGAATTATATGAGCAACAAACACCATTTACAATCGAGAATGATATAATTCCCATGGTCAATTTCTTTAATAAATTTTGTTTCGCAATTCTCAGTCATTCTTCACTCGATAAACCTCTTCCGGCAATTTTTGAATCCGCTCGAAGGGTTCTTTTACAATTACATTCTCGTGATAATCGTCGTTCATTTACTGGACCGGATAATAATAATAATAATAATAATAATATTTGGTTACTTATCAAGGATCCCAAGAAATCATTACCCATATCTTTTACAAACTTTTTAAAAAAATCAACTTCAAAAGATAGTAAATTAGGAACTTCATTCTTAGAACGAGTTCGTAATAATGATACTATTTCTATTAGAATATTAAATTTATTACCTCATACAATTCCTTTTGAAACAAGACTTGAAATATTTAGGGAATATTTAACTAATAGTGTTATACCTAATGGTAATGAGTTGGGAACGGTAATTACCGTCAGAAGAAATCATGTTTTAGATGATGCGTTTAAACATTTAGGAGGATTAACTGCAATTCGTACGAAGGGTAAAATTCGAGTTAAATTTGTTAATGAAGCAGGTAATTACTAAATTTTTCATTATACAACATATAAATAAATGAATATATATATATAATATATAGTTATTTAACTCTAAACATTCTTTATTACTAGGTTCGGATGAAGCTGGTCTAGATCAAGGTGGTCCCTTTAAAGAATTTATTACGCAATTAATTGAAGAAGGTATTTTCATATAAAATATTTTATAAAGTATTTTATAAAAAATGATTTTTTTTTTTTTATGACAATATATTCTCGATCGATCAAATAAAAGATAAAATTTTTTTTTAAAAACTTTATTTAGCCTTCGATCCAGAATTTGGTCTATTTTCTTTTACCCCGGATAATTGTCTATATCCTAATCCTTATGTTCAATCTACCAAATTAGCACTTTATTCATTTCTGGGAAGAATGATCGCTAGAGCGCTTCAAGAAGGACTTTTGGTATCATCTAATTAATCAATTCCTGCTATTTGATTTCTTTCTCATCTTTTTTTAAATTTAATATATTAAATATTTATTAATAAAAAAAAAATAAATAAATTTTTTTTTTTATTAGTTAGATGTTCAATTTGCAGGATTCTTTTTGAGTAAATTATCAGGAAGAGCGGTATTTTTAGAAGATCTTGTTGGATTGAATAATGAATTATTGAAGAATTTAATGTTTTTGAAAAGATATCCAGGTACGATCATATTATTTTTGGGGGACTCATCTAGTTTTTGGCCTTCGTTTTAAAGAATGATAAAAATAAACATTTTATTTATTATTTATTTATAGGAGATGTTGAAGAGTTGGGATTATATTTTGTTGTAGATGAAGAAATAAATGGAAAAATTGTTTCCAATGAACTTAGACTGGTGATTAATAATTTTGTTTTGATCTTTTTTATTTTTGTATCATGATTTTTTTTAAATATTTTTTTATATTTTTCATATTTTTTATATTTTTTTATATTTTTTTATATTTTTTATATTTTTTTATATTTTTTTATATTTTTTTATATTTTTTATATTTTTTTATATTTTTTATATTTTTTTATATTTTTTATATTTTTTTATATTTTTTATATATTTTTAGGGTGGATCTCATGCGATGGTGACTAATGAAAATAGAATTCAGGTTTGTTTCAAATAAATGTCATATTTAAATAAAAATTACCGACATAATCATTTTAATAATTTTTAATATTTATATCTTTTAGTATATTTATTTGATGGCGGATTATAAATTGAATAGATTAAATAAGGAACAAACGAAAGCATTTATAGATGGGTTTGTATTATTATATGTTTAATTATATTTTAATATTTAATATTATTGCTTTATTAATTCCTAGTTATTTTTATTTTATTTTTTTTTGGTAGCTTTCAATCTATGATACCCGAGAATTGGTTAAGAATGTTTTCTCCACCAGAATTGCAACGGTTGTTTATCATTGTCTTTGTTAATTTTTTTTTTTTTTTTTTAAATTAAAATCTTCTGATCTATATCAATATTATTATTTAATTTATTATGAATTAGTGTAATTTCAGGGGAAGATGTTGATTGGGGTAAGCATGACTTTTGATTTCTTTCCTTTTTTTTTTTAATTTCTTAATACTTTATCTATATCTATAATAATTATTAAATTTTTGTAATAAATCTTTTATTACCAAAAAAAAAGACCCTGCGGATTTACGTAAACATACAGAATACCAAGATGGATATACAGATCAACATAAATGTATCAGAAACCTTTGGTCAATTTTAGAAGAATTTGATACCAATGATAAAAGAGCGTTTTTGAAATTTGTCACAAGCTGTTCAAAGGTAAATATCGTTTTTTTTTTTTAATTATAAATCCTTTATATATATATATATTATAAGTTCTGGTTAATTGTAAAAAATTAATAATTTTTGTGATTTTAAATGACAACATTCATTATTATTATTATTATTAACATTTGTTATTGTTTAGCCACCACTTGGAGGTTTCAAGTACGTTTGATTTATACATATATATATATATGTATATATATTGTTTGTGTTTTTCATTGGGTTGTGATCATAATAATTAATCAATTAGTTAATTAATTAATTAATTAATCAAATTCAATTATATTATAGGCATTTGTTACCAAAATTTACCATTAGAATGGTATCAACTGAAAATGAACCAGAAAATTCTAGACATGTCATTAGACCAGTTAAAGCTTTCTTTAATATTGGTAAGAATGCAACAAAGGGAAGATTACCAACAACTTCTACATGGTAAGTAAAGCAATTATTTATTTGATTTTATAACATAATTAATTATTTATTGATGATTTTTTTCTTTCTAAATATTCCTAAATATTCTAAATATTTAGTTTTAATCTATTAAAACTTCCAGGTAATTTTTTAATTTAATTATATTTTTTTAAATTTCTACAATTTTTCATTTAGCAATTTATTATTTAAACATTTATTAAATTTATTATTTATAATATTTATTAAATTTATTATTTTATATTTTATTATAGCCTATCCTTCTAAATCTATTACGAAAGAAAAGTTAAAATATGGTAAGATTTTATATATATTTATTTTTTTAAAAATTTTTTGTACAATGATTTATTCATTTTTTTTCATATTTCCAAATTTGCAGCAATTCATTCAAATTCTGGATTTGAACTTACATAAAAAAATATATATATTTATAATATAAATTATATATATATATAAAACAAAATTGTAATATTATAGTGTACAATATTGATATTATAGTTAAGATACTTTAATATTTTACTTTCACATACAATATATAATTTAGATTTTTGATGTTAAATTATTTATTTATTTTATAATAATAATAATAATAATAATAATAATAATAATAATAAAATAATGATAATAAATTAAGATTCAGATTTTATTGACAAAAAAATACTACAATAACGTTGATGTCCGTCGTTTTTTTAAAGAAATCCATCCCCTATAGTTATAATAAATCTAATTTTGAAACACTTCACGTGATACTTCATTAATAGTTAAACCCATACTTGAGTCGCCTCGAAGACGTAACCTCCGAGATTATTTGTGGGTGCATCTGAATCACCTTAAAAATGCTTTGTCAAAAAATCGCGCGTTAAATTTATAACGTCGATCACCTTCGCGATCGAAACACGTCAGATTTATTATTTCAGAAATGAATCTCCTCAACGAGATCCGACTTATTTTGTATGTTACCAATGTGGTACTAGTTGTGTTAATGAACGAAAGAAAGAGCAACATATGTAACATTCCCTTCTCATATGGTTAATATTAATTAGGTTCTGAATCCAACACGCGCATAATGTAACATTCCCTTCTCATATGGTTAATATTAATTAGGTTCTGAATCCAACACGCGCATATTCCAATTACATACGCGACCTACTGGAATGTTTCTTCGGAGATCCAAGTTTTCTTCGTGAATTCTGTTTAATGCAATGAACAAATTCTTTTTCAAGCTCGAGAAGTCATGATTTATATTGAAGTCCTTGTTTTTATGATACTTGACAATCGTCTTATAGAGGAACGAATGAGAAAGGAAAGTCAAAACTAGGTCTGGTTTAGTCTCATTGAGTAGGACAGTGTTTACTTTATGAACGGTGGCTGAAGTGACTTTGACAAAAGGAAAAGTATATTTGTCACTCTCCTCTGTTCTGAAACCTTGGAGATTTAGTAGCATTTCAATTGGTGTGACTGAACTTCTATCAATGCTGTGACCACGTTCGTTACTTAATTTAACACACTTCGGCACTGGTGAACGAGGAACACCTTCAAATATCGAGGGATATTTTTTAAACCAAACGGGCATTACTTCGCTAAGTTCTTCTCGGAAAAAAACAGAGCAAAGGACCAACACTAGCTTTGGAGAAATGACGTAAAAGTAATGGTAGGCATACTGAAGTTGAAAATTGGGGAAGGGTATATCCAAGACTTCATTCATTCCTTCGAAAATTCCAAACCCGTAATAAACTCATCATTTTCACTGGCTTGCCAAATTACGAGAAAACGTCCATCATACGATTCACGTAATCATTCCTATCCGGCTTAAGGATTTGCAGGTTGTCTTTGATATCTTTATGTTTAGTATCTAGTATTTCACGGATATTCTGTAACCATACTTCTCGAGTACTTTGTAATTTGCATTCCAGCATGAATTTTTCCACAATTGGCAAGGTTCTTTTATCAAAATTTCCATTGATAAATTGAGACCATCGATGAGGTTTTCAATAATCCATAATGAAGAGTGACTTAATATAGATCATTGAGGTTTGCACTAAACAAAACAACCTGACTTTCTTTTTGAGATGCCCTCACAATATCATGGATTACTTTTGATGCTTGCATTTCTAGTGTTGCCAATTTATTTTCTACTGGCATCATATCTTCATGATCAAAATCTTTGTACATGTTTGTATATCCATAGGTTTTCCCGATCAAAGAGGTGCCCAATTGACCGAGCGTTCTATCATAAGTTTGAAGAAGTGCTTCTGACTTATTCTTATTCTTAAAGTTCCGTTTATGTTCTTTCTTTTTGAATAACTTTTCATTGCTCACAACCATTCTTTCATAAGTATTAATAGCAAAATTACGAAGGAATCTTGGAATGTAGTGATGATATTGATCCTTTTGCATTGTTGCATTAGAGTGCTTTGCGTAGTTTGCGTAGCATAAATATTAATTTCGAGGTAGTTTTACACAAGAAAAATCGATATTCGAAGGTGTGACACTTTGTGATAAATAACCCTAACCCTAATACAGAATGAATTTGCAGATGTAAGGATATACTAATGCAGTGTTTCAATGTAAAAACTCAAAAAGTAACACATATGACATAATCATATGCGTTATTGAGACACGTGTCAACATATTAGGACTTTCATTTCCAAGACTTTTGTTTGTATTTTCGTTCATAGATTTATTTCCTAATTGAGGTTATGTAGTTCAAAGTATTTAAAGTGATTAAATATGAATTATACGAATTCGAATTTCTCTCCATTTCTCCACTCACTTTAATAATGGAACATCTTTGATACTAAATTGGATTTTTCTGGTACCTCGTTAATGGACCTCATAAATAGTCTTAAAATTGAAGAGACAGAAGGAGAAGGAGAAGGGGAAGAAAATCAAGAATCATTTAAAGAATTGTTTGTCGGGAACATACCTCCTACAGCGAGTGCAAGTGATGTTAAAACCGTTCTTGAAAAGTATGGAGATATAGTAATTTTTCGATGTGAAATTAAACCCGATAAATTCTTTGGTTTTATTGAATTGAAAAAATCCGAAGACGCTGATAAACTTCTTAGAAGGGCAAATTTTTCACCACCAGAATGTTTAGGCAGAAAATTGAGAATATCCAAGTCACATAATAAAAAAAAAATCAGAAACCAAAAGAAAAAGATCAAATCCGAAAATGATCCCAAATTTAAAATTTTATCAATGGAACTTGGGAATTGGGCAGGTCAAGATCAAAAAATAAACAGTTCAAAAAAGAATGATAAAAGGAACAAAAAATCTAAAAAGGAAACAAAAAATTGGACATTCATTTCTGATTGGAAATATCCAAAATATTTTGAACCTCCTAAATTAATAATATCAAAACCCACGAATTCCTTTTACATAGAAGGGTTCTCGAAAAAGAGTGAGAATGATTCACCACCCGAAATTAATTTAAGAAGAGTAAAAATTCCTTTCCGAAGTTTATCCGAAAATAAAAAGGGAGTTCTTTTAAACTACAAAGAAAAAAAAGATCAAGAAGTTTTATATATTTCTATAAAATATCCCCCTGAACTATATCAAATGACAAGTCAACCTGTGTTTGAATTATTTCAAACTAGATTTATTGCTGAAATTATTGGGGAAGTTGAATGGCTTCGAACTATAGATTGGACTGGCATTGCAAATGCATTTGGAAAATGTCTAGTTATTCGAATAGTGATTAAAGAAAATCATCATCGAGAACTTTTACAGTGTCTAAAAAGGTCGAATATACCGGGCCTTCCAAGACATATTCCTGAGGGAAAAATTTATTGTAATGAAGCTCCCGATCTTTCTTTCACATATTTGGACGAAAGCTTTCGTGTATTACCTTTCCGATTATGTTTCAAATTAGAATGCTTACTTTCGCATTCCATTTTGTCACCTCACGAAATACAAAAATATAGCCTTGGAGAAAGGTTAACCGAGTTATATTTCGAACAAAAGGAGACGATTGCATGGTATGCTTTAAATCAAATTGCTGTTAAACATTGGGATCCGTCAGACGAGTACTATAGTCAACGTCCAATTAGTATATTCGAAATTGCGGTGAACACTTTTCGTGGGGAATTTACTGAATGGCATCCGAGCAATCCTAATTTATCAAAGAATAATAATGAGAGATGTGCGTGGGTGAATCATGCAACTATTACTCCTACCAAAATTTATTTTGAAGGACCAACCTATGAACCATCAAATCGAATATTAAGAAAATATTCAAAACATATTGATAGATTTATTCGTGTCACTTTTAAAGATGAAAATTTTGATCGACTCTTTGTGAACAATAAAGCTGACGAAATTTACAAATTACGAATAGAATTAATAATGAAATCAGGTTTCTATGTGGCCGGAAGGCAATTTGAATTTTTGGCATTTTCTTCTTCACAATTACGTGAAAGTTCATGCTGGTTTGTATCAGCAATAAGAGAAGGAGATGATGATTATGATGAAAATGATGAAGAATTTAATGCCGACGCTATACGAAGAGGGATGGGAGAACTGAGGTGAAAAATTATACATTAATTAATTATAATAACATTTTTATATTCTTTTATTAATGTTTGATATATTATTAGTTCGATTCAAGCACCTGCTTTATATGCGGCGCGTATGGGTCAATGTTTTACTAGTACAATCGGAACTATTGAACTTGAACATGATCAAGTCATAGAAATAGAAGATATAAAAAGAAATGGTTACACTTTTAGGTTATTATTTGTGAATTAATATTAGTCTTTGGAATTTATAATTTTATATAAAATAAATTTACAGATCCATATTAATTGTATTATGTATAGTGATGGTTGTGGTACAATTTCACCAGATTTAGCAAAACGAGTAACCAAACTTTATTGGGGAAATCAACAAAAAAAAGATAAAGAAGTTCCTTCAGTTTTTCAAATCAGATTTGGAGGGAGCAAGGTAAATAATTTTTTTTTTTTTTTGTTGCTGTTGAAATAAAATTTTGAATAATAATAATATGATAATAACGGTAATTTTTAATATGTGTAATTCAGGGTGTAGTTTCCGTTGATTCCACCTTAAGAGGAGAAATGTTGTGCTTAAGGAAAAGTCAAATAAAATTTCCAGCCCCGGTTTCCCGAAATTTGGAAATATGTAAAGTGGTGAAAAATCCTCTTCCCGCTCATTTGAATCGACAAATAATTATGATATTGAGTGCTCTTGGTATTCCTGATGACGTATTTTTAAGTTTACAAGACAGAATGCGAGACGATATAGACAAAATGATGAAAAATCCTGAAAAAGCGAAGGAAATTGTAAAAAGAAGTACGGGGTCCCGTGAATGTTCACATATAACCCGATGTATCCTGAGTATGATTGATGAGGTTTGATAATTTTTATAATCTTTTCTAAATATAAGCTTTGAACATTTTCATTTATATAATAAAATTATTATTATTAGGGTCTCATGAGAAGTGGGGAACCTTTTTTAAAAGGACTTTTAGAATGTAGAAGGATATTTGCTTTAAAAAGTTTAAGATATCGGGCACGAATTTTGGCACCAAATGGGTTTCTTCTTTACGGAATACTAGATGAGGTTGGAGTTCTTGAACCCGGTAATTTGTAATAAATAAATTATGTCATTACCTAAAAGTTAACATATATAATTTCTGTTTAAATTTTATATATATATATTTTTTTAAAGATCAAATTTTCGTTCAAACATCAACGATAAACACGGATATTCAAACTTTTACTAAAATGAATAAAAAAACAAAAAGAAATCATAAAATTTACACTGGGCGTGCGGGTAATTATTATTATTGTTGTTGTCGTTGTTGTTGTCATTTTAATAGGAAAATATAATTTTCAATTTAATAAACAATTATTTATTTTGATTTCTTGTAGTAATTACCAGGAATCCATGTTTACACCCTGGTGATATACGTTTTGTAACCGCTGTTGATGTCCCGGCATTAAGACATCTTCATAATTGCGTAATTTTTAGTCAGAAAGGAGATAGGCCATTACCTAATTATTTGGTTCTTATTAAATTTTCATTTACCTTTATTTATCAAATATTCATTTCAATTTGGTTGTTCAATGATTGATTAACCTTTTTTTTTTTTTAATTTACAGTCGGGAGGAGATTTGGGTGTGTAAACTTTATAACTAAATATATATTAAATATATTTTTCGTTATGATTTATTATTTCTGATCTAATTTAAATTTTCATTTAGATGGTGATGAATATTTCGTTTGCTTTGATGAAAGACTTATACCTTCCGTTAACGAAGAGCCCATGAACTATGATCCGCCAGAACGAAAAAAGTTAGATCGGCCTGTAGAGATATCTGATATTTATGAATTCTTTACAGATTTTATGAAAAATAATCGATTAGGGCAAATAGCTAATCTTCATATGGCACTTGCGGATTTCAACGTTGATGGAGTGCGTGATCAACAATGTATGAAATTAGCTGAACAAGTAAGTTTTACAATATCAAAGAATTCATTTATTATTAAATCTTCTACATAAATATATATATACATAAACATTATATAATTTCATAATATTTCAGCATTCCATGGCTGTTGATTTTAACAAGTCGGGAGTCCCAGTAACTGATCGATTACCAAAGGTGGAACAATATCCGGACTTTATGGAAAATAAACGGAAAGATTCATATAAATCTGAAAAAATTTTAGGTCAACTTTATCGGAGAATAGAGATTGATCGTCAACCCGAAGAAAACCTTTTACTTAATTACGATGGTGAAATAATTCCAAATCAAGAATTTTTATTTGATGGATATGAAGACTTTACTGAAGAGGCAGTCATAGTTAGGAATACATTCAATTTTGAGATTCGAAGTTTAATGAAGAAATTTTCGGTTAAATCTGAACCGGAAGTGATAACGGCGAACCTACTTGGTTATCGTCGTGTAGATGGACGACAAAATCGAGAAATTCGAGAAGCTATATCCGGATCTATATCGCATACAATACACCATTATCGTAAAAATTTTTTAGCTGAATTAAGAAATACTAATGACGAATCTGATAGGTCATTAGAAATAGAGGGTGAAACCTTTAGCTATCACGTGCATATACCAATAAATGACGAAACTAAAGCGAAAGCGTCAGCGTGGTATGCTGTTACGTATGATAACGAAAAATATCCCGATCATATTGATGATACTAGACTTTTAAGTTTTGCATGGGTTGTAGCCGACATTCTATTAGCAATTAGAATGGAAAAGCAATTAGAAATTGTCAAAGAGTTGGTAAAACAATTGACAATTGAGTAAATTATTATTATTGTTTTTTTTTTAACCATCGGGCCGGTACAAGTGTAAATCTGTGATAATTTTTTGTCACGTTGGGTGACGTATTGGGCAAAATTTGTCTCCCCGTTGATTGCATGTGAAATCACCTACCCATAAGTCTGTAATTATAAAATCATACATTTATTTAACAATTTGTAATTATGTACACCAATTATTAATTGATTTTGTAATATATTAAAGACGTGTTTTTTTCACGTCCTTCATACTTCATATAAATGTTTCCTTTCCATTTTCTTCTTCGAGTTGTTCTTTCCTTTTTTTGTAATGGTATCTCTGGAAGAAAATGTGTACAAAAATTCTAATGCCACGTTGAGATAATTATTTGAATCATTTATAATTCCATTGTGTACTTGATTTTTTTTAATGATTTTACAGATTTTACATGAAAAAATACATTGTACATGCTTCTAGGGTTGGATTTATTGATTTTATTAATTTACAGTTACGTAAGTTATCCAGATCACACCACGTGGGGGAATGTTTTGCATTATTATTATATCATTTCCGCAATATTTTTATTGGTTATGTAATAATAAAAGTACACTTTGTTATTTCTGCTATAATGCTATACACTAAAATTGTTATATTTAATATTAGCTGCGTATTACTATGTGATTTTTTTTGTTTTTTTCGAAGATTCTTCATATAGAAGATATATATGGTAGCATTCAAGTATAATAAATTATACTAGTTATACTTGAATGCTACCATATTATCTTCAATATGAAGAATCTTCGAACAAAACAAAAAAAAAAAAATCACAATTTATCCGTATCGTTAGGCCCTTAGTGTATAGCATTTTAACAGAAATAACAAAGTGTACTTTTATTACTTATAATGCAAAACATTCCCCCCACGTGGTGTGATCTGGATAACAAACCAACAAACGCATATTCAGGAGTTAAAGTTCTTTTTCTATTTACCACATCTGCAGTTTAACATTATTAACAAGGTTAGTAAAAATCTGCTTATTTCTTACTTAACTGTAAATTAATAAAATCAATAAATCCAACCCTGGAAAATCATTAAAAAAAAATGATCAAGTGTGCAATGGAATTATAAATGGGTTCAAAGAATTATCTCAACGTGGTGTGTGAAAAATATTATTGAATACAATATTGCATTAGAATTTTTGTACACATTTTCTTTGATTTTTTTGATAGCATTGGACATCCACAATTCATACTCACATAATACATATATATCATCAGTTGAGTGTTTAGATTTGGGTTTTTGTTTAAGCCTCTTGAACTCTTTAAAACTGATGTGAATATGAGCAGAATAGCTTGTGACCCAATGTTTCAGAATTCCACCATGATTATATCCTCCAGCTTTCTCTCCAATATATACACCGGCCTGCCAAAAGTATCCAGACAGCTGTTTTTTATCAAATTTTTTTAAAAATTTCAAGGGTGAATTCTGGCACAATG
>CAJVPK010000760.1:0-22279 GCA_910592015.1 Diversispora eburnea | reverse complement strand
CAAGTCAACATTACAAATGTGTGAAAGAATGATATCAATGTATACTTAGAGTATAGACATCTCAGCAGTATATTTGGCTTTTTTCCTTAACAGTGAGCTGTGTCTAGTTTACAATAAGAATTTTGGTCACTCACCAGAACGAACATTATCATCGTTTCCTGTTCGCGTTAAGAAATCTATAAAATAGACGACCTATTTATTTATTTTTTTATTATTTTACACATCTATTATGACCAAAAAATGGTCATAATTTACTATAGTCATAATTGGTATAATGTTAATATTTTATTTTAAAAAGAAAAGTTAGGGTCGGAAAAGCTATACAAGTAAACATTCATTTCATTTGTAAATCAATTATTCATTATCTATTTAACTAGATATCTAGATGATAGCAGTAGTAGTAGAAGTAGATATTAAGATAGAGATAAGTAATACCAGCAGTAACGATAGAAATTAGCATAATAATTTAAATGATGATAATATAATAAATATATCTTTTTTTTTTAATGAAATTAATATTTATTTAATTATTTAATTAACCAAACAGATTCAATTATGATTACAATTATCTTTAATCATCATAATTATCAATTATTATCAATAATCATCAATAATCATGTCAGGAGGAGTTTCTTCTAATAATGAAATTATATCCAACGACATCTGTGATGATATATAATGATTTTCTTCATTTTCATCTTCATTCTCTTTATTTTCATCATTGTCGATTTCTCCATTAAAAAAATTATTGTAATTGTTACTACTATTAATTTTATTTGTAGTATTATCATTGTTATGACTTGTATTGATGGTGTTGATTTTTGTAGGAGTTCTATTAATTTCTTTTTTTGGTTTAAATGCTTTTTCTTCTAAGGCATTAAGTGGATCTTGAATGCTATGAATTTGATGATAATATTGGTGATTATTATTATTATTATTTCTTATTGGTGTTTTTGTTTTAGTATCATTGGTGTTAATTGGGTTTATAATGTTGGTGTTGATGTTGGTGTTGATGTCGGTATTATTGGAGTTGATACTATTATTATTGAAAATGTTGGTTGTTGATGAACCTTCTTCGTCTTTGTTATTAACCATATAATCAGTTATTTGATTGATAAATATATCTAATGGTGTTTTCGGTATTTTTGATGATTGTATTGTTGGTATTTTTGATGGTGGAAGTGGAAGTGATGATTGATGTTGTTGTTTCGAAATTGGTTTTATTGTTCTTTGCCTCCATGAATTATTATTACTATTATAGTTATTATTATAGTTGTTATTATTATTACTATTATAGTTATTATTATTGTTGTTATTATTATTGTTGTTATTATCCATTTCTCCACCTGTAAGAAAAAAATAATATTATAAATAAATAAATAAACAACAATAATAAATATAAATAAATAAATAAAAATTACCCAAATTCTTTGAATTAATAAATTTTTTAGATAATTTAGTTAATTTTAAAAAGTTTTCTCGTAATTTAGATTTATCAGGATTATTATGATTACTATTATTAATAATATTATTAGTAGTATTATTGGTAGTATTATTGATATTATCAGTAGTAATAGAATTAGTGGTTAAAGAAGAATGGTTATTGTGATGATGAATGTGATGAATAGATTTAGGTAATGATGTGAATTCTAAAAAAAATAAATTATTTTTGATTATTATTTATTTATTTATTTAAATAATTTTAGAAATCGTTAATAAAAAATAAATAATATTTACCATGTCCTAATTTAAATTCAATTATATGTTTAATATCATCTGGATTGTTGTTATTTTTTGAGTTATTATCAAAAGAATGGTTATCGAATTGATCGAATTGGAAACATGGGATTTTAAGCATAATTCGCGTTTCCTTAATTTCTTGATTTTTTCTATTTTGAATAATAATAATAATAATAATAATAAATAATAAATAAAATAAATAATAAAATAAAAATTTTAATCTGAAAATATTACCTAAATCTATCTTTATTTTTTTGTTCCTCTTTTAATAATTGAATTGATTCATGTATTTGATTCAACTGGGATTTCAATGAATTTTTAAGTGATGATAAACTTTGAATTTGTTCTTTTTGATTATTAAAATATTCTTTTAAATTTTGAAATCGATTTTCTGTTTCATTGTCTTTCATTATCATTTCTCTAGTGTCTTTAATCTCATTCATTTCAGTTTCGTTGTCTATCATCATTTCATCTCCCTGTTGTTGTTGTAATTGCTGATTATTATCATTCTCATCATGATCATTACCATTATTTATGTTATTAATGGTTTTCAAAGCAAATCTCCATAATTTCAATAATGATATTAAATCTAATCGCCCATTTATATAAGGATTAATATGTGCCTAAAAAAATAACAAAAATAAATTATTAATTGGGAATCAATATATAAATGAATATAAAAGTAATAAAAAAAAAAAAAAACCTGCTGAATTTGTTTTTCCCATTTAATCATTAAAATTTCTGGAACTTGTATAGAAATAGATTTTCCATCAATTCGATATTTATTCACTCGATCATTTATTATATCTTCCACTCTCTCTATTATATTAAATAATATTAATATAATAATAATAATAATAATAATAATAATAATAATAAAAAATAAACATACCAATATACTTTCTATTTTCTTTAACCCAATTTAATCCTTCCTTCCACATCATTCGAACATTTTCCAACTTATGATTTCTCAACATCACAAGTTTTTCAATATTATTCTTATTATTATTATTATCACCTTCATTTTCTCTATTTATATTATTTTCTCGAGTTGATTTATTTCGTGACAATTTATATTTGGATGATTTATTTTGTGATGATTTATAGTATTCATATATTTGGCTTTCTAATTGATTCTAATAATAAATAAATAATAAATAAATAATATAAATTGAATGAATTAAATATAAACACGCGTATCCGACATGTGAATACACGATCCCATATTTATAAGTAATAATAATAATAATAATGATCACAGTCAATAATTAATATAACTAGTGATAATTACATTTCGTTCAGTAATATCACGTAATCTTCGTGTTAATTCATCAGCCAAACATTTCCATCGTTCTTGACACATTCCTCTTTCTCTAGTTTCTTTTAAAAATCGATCAACTTGCATTTTTATGTAGATCTACTTAATTAATTGATTTTGATTTAATTAAATTATAATAAGTGTCATATGAATATTATATTATATTAATTTTTTGATTAATACCTTTATAATCGATTTCAATAATTCCGGCTTCATTTCTTTAATCATGGTGAAATTAATTGATGGAACTTTTATTTTATAAAATTTTATTAAATATTAAATATTAATATTATCTATTAATTAATTGATTTATTTACAACAAATTATAATATTTTTGGTGTACCCCGACTATATTGTTCATAATCACGTTCCAACACCACTTTTAATACGTAATTGGAAAACGCCATTATTATACGTTCAAATCTTTAAAGAAAGAAGAAAATAATTAAAAATAATCATTCATACATCTATTTATATCCAAATTATATTATAACATTATATTATGTATATAGAATTACCTTTCTCCTTGACATTCATCAAACGCGCTACGTCTTATTACAATATCTTTTTCCAAATTTCCATCTTTTTTTAACTGTTCTAACCAATTAAATGCTATATTTCGAAATGTTTTACTTGATGCCGAATCAAGGATTGGCCAACATTTAAATCTCTAAATTAATTAAATTAATTGTAATCAATCATTTCCAAGATATTATATATAAAGACATTATTATCGATTATCGATTATCTAGATCAAAGATATCAAAAAATATATATATATATATAATAAATTTATTTTTTTTACTAACCTCCCGAGTCATAAAATCATTTAATTTTAAAAATAAAAAATACATAATCAATTCCATGGCTTTAACCGAATTCGCGGTATACCCTCTTGTGAAAATATCTTTATTTAATTCCACCAATATACTTGAATATGTTCCAATCGTTTCTCTTCCTATAAGAATTACTAGTTCTGTGGGATTGAAACCTAATAATATTAGATTCGTCCAATATATTGATTTCGGTGATTCGGCTACTGTCGTTGGTATCATTGTTGGTGAATTTGTTGTTGTCATGGGTTTGAGAAGTTTTTTTTTTTTCTTTGAAAAAAATTTATTTTATTTATTTATTTGAATTTCGCGTCTCAAGATAAGGGTGACGTAACAATTCAGATGATCAAAACAAAAAATGTCACGTTGATGATTTTAGCCAATCATATCCATATCGATCACTTGAGATGTTAACCAATTAAAGGGTAAATTCCGTCATGCAAGTTAATTGTAAATCATTACACCATGTCTTTCCGTAGTATTGATGTAGATGCATTAGACGACGAACCATTAGTTCAAGAAGAATTATTTTGTTATTCTGATGGAACCGAAATTGACCCACAAGAAGCTTTAAATAATGTTCAAACTAAAGGTATTGAAGTAAGAAATTTACTAACAAAGTAAGTTCTGAATTTTTTGAGATAATAAATAAAAAGAACAATAAATAATATCATGAAGATATCATCAAATTTGTAATTTGGTCTCTTTTCAATTTGGTAATTATTTTAGAAATAATTCCGAAGATGCGTTGATAACAGCTATAAGTGATCCTCCTTATGGTTTAAATACGACTGACGCTAAAGTAGTAATAATTTTTCATTAAATTGAATAATAATGATGATATAATAATAATAATAATAATAAATAATAAAAAATGATAATAATAAAAATAAATCATTTTTAATATAGGAATTAAATGCAAAAATTGTTATGGATGTTCTCAATTCAATTAAAGCTACCGATATTTTATCATTGATTAAAAGGTTATCAATAGAACAACAAGATGTTTTAATGAAATATATTTATTGCGGAATGGCTCGCGTTAAGAAACCTAAAGAGAAAGAACCACCTGAACCATTCAATTCTGCTGTACTATTGAATTGGCATGAAAAGGTAATAATCAATATTTATATTTAATTACTTGATATAAAAATAATATATTCAAATATTTAATATGAGTTATTATGATTTTGTTTCTTAGCTCACTGAAATTGCGGGAGTTGGTTGTATTGTTCGTGTGATTACTGATCGAAAAACTGTATAACTTCAATTGAATTCCAATTGAATGATTAATTTAAATTTCGGAAATGGAACAAATAAATAGATTTATGTATGTATAAATAATTATGAGTGATATTATTTTTTTTTATTTATTTTATTTTATTTTATTTTTTTATTATTTATCTTTATTATTCACTCTTATTATTCATTTTTTATTATTATTCTATTTTTTTTTATTTTTATTTTTTTTTATTCAGAATATTCAAAATTCAGAATATTCAAATATCAAAAAATCAAATATTTTAATAGTTAGCTATTTATTTTCAAAAATAATAAAAATGGGGAACTAGATAATTAATAATTATTATAATTAAATAATTATAAATAAGAAATTGTAATAACAAACTTACCTTAACTATAAAAATTTATAATGCCATTTTTTTAATCAATTTTTATGAATCATCCAGTATTATTAATAAGTATCAGTGTTTACTGTTGCTATTGTTGAAGGTATTTATTGGTTGATTATTCAAATTTCCTTGAATTATTCCTTAATCTCTTGGTATTCTTTAAATTCACCAAATTCACCAAATTCCTCAAATGAATTTGGTGAAGGTGATCTTGAAATTTTATTTCTGGAAGATAATGATGAATTATGTTTATGCTTAATTGATGATGTTGATGGTGGTGGTGGTAAAAGTGGAATCACTAATTTATGAATGTTACAAATATACAATTAAAAAAAAATAAATAAAAATAAATATAGGGATATAATTAAATATTAAAGATAATAAATATAATGTTTATTATTATTATTATTATTATTTACAAACCTTCATTTGTTTCATTTGTTTCCAAACTTTTGTTAATTGGATTTGAATTTGATTTCCTGTGATGATTATGCTAAAAATTAATAAAATAATTATTATAAATTATTATTATGTAACAAAATTAAAACATAATAAAAATAATTAATTGACTCACATGTCCTATATTAATACTAATTGTTTCCCCTTCTTTTAAACTATAATCTTTCTTTGGTTTTGATTCTGCAACTTTAGCATTTTCTGCTGCTTCTTTTTCTGCTTTGATATGTCTAAGAATATCAAAATTATTTTTTTTTTAATTAAAAAAAAAATTTAATATTGACAAAATAAACAAATAAATAATAATAATAATAATAATAATAATAAATTCAAAATATTCACTTTATATGATCTTGCAAAGTTACTTGGAAATCAAAAGCTTCAGAACGTTCTTGAAATCCCATGCCTATAAATGCATGTCGACCTAAATGAAATAAATAATATAAATTATATAAATCATATAAATCATATGGATTTGAAAAAAAAAAATGGAAAAAAAATGGAAAAAATGGAAAATTTGATTAATTACCACTATCCTCAATCCTTAATACAAAATATCTTGATGAATCACGCACTGGTTCAACGGAATTCGTTTCCGGATCATATAGACATTGTGCAAATAATTCACCTAATTATTTCAGATTTTATAATTATTATTTTTATTAATGTATTATTTTTATAAATTTTCTTGAAAACATTTATTATTATTATTATTATTAAAATTATTATTCATTTACCAGTTGTTCCATCTTCTAATCTGATTATACACCTTTTACCTATTGACATAATTCTAAGTCGACCTTTCCATAAAAATGCTTCCATATCTCCCCATTCCGCTGCTCTGTAATTTTTATAAATTTTTATAAATTTCATTGATTATAATTAATATGCATAATTTTAATTTAAATTAATAGTTACTACCTGTATTCTCTACTTGATGCTCTTGGAGGTAATTTATATACTAAAAAAAAAAAATTCCGAATAAAAAAAAATTGAATTAACCAATTTTTTTTTTGTAGAAATCGTTTTTAAAAAATAATTTCTATATATATTTATGGTTCTTACCATAACATTCGCGAATTACTAACAATACACTTTCATATTCTTCACATTCAGCTTCCATTTTAGACAAATAAAAAAAAAAGATAAGGTTGAAATTCGATAAAATTTGGAAACCAAAAAGTCCAGAAGTGGTTGGAACATTCTTTTGATATGCAATAGTTGTTGCACAATCCGAACAAATTTAAAGTAACATATACTTGACTAAAAAATTTCAATAAAAAAAATTCAAAAAAAAAAAAAATAATAATAATATTTATTCAAAGTTATATAATTTATTAAAAAAAAAAAAAATTGGCTTGGTGTTATAATATTTATTACTTTTTACACGTTTTAAAAAGAAAGATTTATTTTGAAAATATTTATATTTTTGTTCAATATTAATTCGAGAATATGAGGTAAATAGTTTTTCATTTGATCTAATGTATTTACTATTTTTTATTATTTTAAAATAAAAAAAGTTTTAAGATAATTTAAAATTTCATAAAAATTTATCTAATTTATCTAATTTATCCATTATTTTGTGTGTACTTGTCCATTATTATTATTTTTTTTTTATTCCATTACTTTATTTCATTACTTTATTTCATTACTATATGCCATTAATTTATGTCATTACTTTGTATCATTACTTTTGTCCTGTTAATTTGTGCTATTACTTTGTCCCATTACTTTGTGTCATTACTTTATGGGTGTTTGCTTGTTCATTACTTTTACTTATACATTTCTAGAAACTCCAACTCTAGAATTACAGATCATTATGGTAGACATCCTTCTTTACGTGAACGTGATGAAGAAGACATAAATGAAGAAGAAGAAGAAGAAGATTTACGTAATCCACTTATTAAAAAATCTTATAATGAAAGGAATGTTGTTAATGGTAAAGAATCCAAGAGACATAAGTTACTTTCAAATAATAATAATAATGATAATAATAATAATAATAATAATAATAATAGTTGGGGTCCAAAACCGAGAAGGATGATGAATCAGTTTTCTAGTAGTTTTGGAAATGAAAATGATAATCTTAATTGGGATGATAATGATTCAGATGATTCAGATGATAGTAGACCTGAATCATTCCCGATAAATGATAATGATAATAATAATGATAATAATGATAACGTTCTGGAAACAGAAGTTAATGATGATGATTCTTTAATATTATCTCATGAAATGCAAAGAGAAAGAATTGAATGGCAAAGTTTTTTGGCTTCCGTTATTACTGGTGAAGTTATTAAATCAGAAAAACGTCGTTTATCAGGTTCTTCACGACAAGAATCGGATTTTAAATTTAATTTATGGTTAGGAATTCGTGCAGCAGTACGTGGTCGTCTTACACAAAATCCTGTGGAAGAAAAATTAATTGTAGTTGAAAAACAACGACAAATTGATAATGTTTTAAGAGAAGTAATACAATTTAAAGTTAAATCTGGTAATATTCCCCCAATAGATCAAGTTGCAGAATTACTTCATAAAGTTGATTCATGTGAAAGTTTATATCCTTCTCGTAGAGCAATGATGGCAGATAAAACTTTATATAGATTACCAGAATTTCAAAATAATTTAGATGCATTAACTTCATGGTTAACAGCAACTCGTAGTTTACAAACTCAATTAAGAATTTTACAAAATTGGACTGGAAGTGAAGATTTAATAATCACTCGACCTAAAGATGCACCAGCTGATGCAGAAAATCCTTCTTTCATTGAACGTATATTAAAAGAGAATAGTTTAAAACAAACATTTGAGAAAAGAATTTTAACTACAGTACATTCACTTTTATTGAAGGGGAAACATGTGATGATTGAAAATGCGACTTCATTTGAAAATATGAAATTACCACCATATATTAATGAATTACAACAACTTCTTAATTTTCCTACCAAACTTATGGAAGAATGTATGAAATTATTATTGGAATATGCCAATGTATTAAATGAACCAACGATGTTAACGGTTCAACAAATGATGGACGATTTTCGAATTTCACTTCCTTTAGCATGTCAAATTAAACATCAATATTTAGAATTAATTAAAACTGAAACTGGTTGGATGATACCTCCTTGTATTGATGAAAATTATACTACCGTATTATCTGAATCATTAAAATTTTATTTTACCCTTTTACATTGGAAAGTTAAATATGGTTATAAAAATAAAACCGTATTTTTTAAAGAAGCCGAGATTTTAGAAAATGAATGGTCTTTCTTGAGTGGTATTTGTCATCACATAACAGGTGGTGATGCTGAAATTGCTGAACAATTTTGGTATACAATTTATTATTTTAATTTATTTAATTTATTTAATTTATTTTAATATATATATATATATATATATATTATTTATCTCCAAAATTATTATTTATGATAATTTTTTTTTTTAAAAAAAAAAAAAAATTTCAGTGGACTTACGAATAAATTACTTCAAAGTGTAATGACTTACTTTGGATCAGAATTAGATAATGTTCCTCTAAATGCTGATGCTTCAAATTTATCAAAAATATATAATAAGATTTTGGATAGTGTACGACTAAGATCTCGAAAATTGATGCGATTTACAAAGTACGTATATAAATTGAAATAATTTGAAAATAATTTAAAATAATTTGAAAAATAATTGATTTAAAAAAAAAATGATTTTCCAAACTGTTAAAAAATTTTTATCTCATATTAGATTCCTTTTTGGTGAACTTGAAAATTCTGCCGAATATTTTATTGATGATGCAAATTTTTCTGCCTTTATTCAAGGATTGGAATGTACAGATCACGCTCTAGTATATCCTCCATCTTATGAAGATGAAGGTATATGCTTCATAATATCACCTTCACTTTATGACCGTGAAGATCAAATAAAAAAGTTACTCGAAATTGTTATTTCACCATATGAAGAAAATCAAGATAATTATGAGGAAGAATCACAAGGACTCGAATATGTTATTTTATTATCACCTCGAGTATCATTTGAATGGTCTGGACCAATAATTAACATGTCACTAGATAATATTAACCTTGATCTTAAATCTCATAGAATTAGATTAATTGTAGATGGTTCTTATACCAAATTACAAGCTTGTAAACAAAGATTTCGTCAAATGGTTGAAAATTGTGGAATTAAAGTATTATTAGAAACCCGAGCCAATGTTCCATGCGTAAATCGGGAAATTATCAAAATTAAGAAAACCATATTTAAATTTGTAAACAAAATTATTGATAGTGTTAATACAATACGAGATAGGACGAAACATATAGAATGTCAAGATTTAATTGAAAATTGTTTTAGTTTTGCCACCGAATTTGGGCAACGTTCATTACGATACCTTCATCGAGATGCCGTAAGATCACAATTGAATGTTAAATTAAATCGATTATCTATCGATTGGGTTAGTTTCATTTGTGATGATTGTATTCTTACCGATCGTAAAACTTTTCGATGGGCCGTAATCGCTTTAGAATATGCCATGACAACTAATCGTGGGAATAATATTTTTGGATTAACGGAAAGTGAATTTGCAATGTTACGTCGTAAGGTTGGAATATGTATGAGATTATTTATATCTCATGTTGACATTATGGGTGTACGTTCATCTCATGAAGCCGAACAACAACAGCAAACAATAACTGCCGGACAATCAATCTCTCAACAACATAGTAATCAACATAATAGTGAAGATTCGCATACAATACGAGAAGAATGGATAGCTGCTTTAAATGAATTAGAGTCAAGACGTATGGTGAAAGAACAAGAACAACGTCTCGTGGGTAAAGTGTTAGATGATGAACGACCGGAAAATAGACCTCTCGTTTTCCTAGCATCATCTAGAACAAATATTTCATTACGATGGCAACAAGGAAAATATATTGGAGGGGGTACATTTGGTTCTGTGTATTTAGCAGTCAATTTGGATACAGGAGATCTTATGGCAGTTAAGGAAATAAAATTTCATGATCCTGCTTCACTTACCACACTTTATAAATCTGTTAAGGAAGAAATGGAAGTGATGGAAGTACTTGATCATCCAAATATCGTTTCTTATTACGGTATCGAGGTTCATAGAGATAAAGTTTATATATTTATGGAATATTGTCAAGGTGGTTCTTTAAAATCACAGTTAGAACTTGGACGTATCGAAGATGAAGCTGTAATACAATATTATGTCTTTCAAATGTTACAAGGGTTAGTTTATTTACATGAAAATGATATCGTTCACAGAGATGTAAAACCTGATAGTAAGTTTTTTTTTTTCATTTTTTACCTCGAAAAAAAAATTCTTAATTGATAATCTATAATTGATAATTAATAATTGATTTTAATTGATGACATTATTTTTTTAAGACATATTGTTAGATCATATGGGAGTTATTAAATATGTAGACTTTGGTGCCGCAAAAATTCTTAAAAATCAAAAGACATTAGGAAGAACTACGACAGCTGCAAAAACCAATGTCACTAGCTTGGCTGGGACTCCCATGTATATGGTATATATATATATAAAAAAGTTACCGTTCTTAATAGTGTTAATATTATCCTCTTGATTACAAAAATTTTAAAAATTTAATAAACTAATTGAATTATCGTAAAAAAAAATCTAGGCACCAGAAGTTATTACAGGAGGTGAAAAAGGTCGTAATGGATCAATGGACATATGGTCATTAGGTTGTTGTATATTGGAAATGGCAACTGGACGACGTCCTTGGTCTAATTTAGATAACGAATGGGCCGTGATGTATCATGTAGTAACGGGTCATCCACCAATACCTGAAGATTCACAATTAACAGAATTAGGGATTGACTTTTTAAAACAATGTTTTATTAGATCTCCTCAGCAACGACCTACTGCTAAGGAGTTACTTCAACATGCTTGGATTGCAGATATTCAAGAATCTGCTGATATAGATCCAGAATGGACAGCTTCTGGTAGTGGTATACCCATTAATAGTGGTAACAGCACGATGACCACTAATACGGCAGCATCAGACTCACAAGTTCCTCTTCAATAATATTTTTTAGGATAAATAAAAAAATTTTCCGAGAAAATATTTGAAAGAATAGTTAAAAGGGATATTTGAAGGATATTTGAAAGGATATTTGAAAGATTGATATTTTTTTTATTTTTTTTTTTTAAAAAAAAAACTAATTTAAGTGAAAAGATTTATTATTATTTTCTAGGATAAAATTTATTTAACCATAAATATCCTTTTCATTTTCTTATAAAAAATTTTCATTATATGTAAATTATGTAATAAAATATTTTTATATTTTTGTTATTACCAATCAAACAATAATGAACAATAATAAAAAATAATGAATGAACAATGAAATTAATTGTAATAATAGAATTAAATATTACACATCTTATATTTTATTTTTATTTATTTTGATTTATTTTATATTCTTCTCGGGGTTGGAGTACCATATTAAGTAAAAAACAGAACTCACGTGGGCACACTCATTCAAAATACCATATGAGTGATGAATTGTTTGTTACACTAAACGAATGATTTGTTCACAAAAAAATTACTTAATATCATAATTCTGCATCGTAAGCAAAAAAAAAAAATCTTTTATTTTCTCCCCAAAGCATCCGTTCGCATGATGCATACTTTTACCGATCCCTTTTGAAGGGTTTTTATTTACTTAAAAAAAAAAAAAACTTAATTGTCATAATCTATAAAATGTTTAACCTTGTTTGCCATCGATTATTTTTAAAACTATAACTTTATAACTACTTTTATCTTTACTTAATAAACTATTTAATTTACTTTCTAAACTTACTTTAAAAATTAACTTATTTTTATAATTTTTCTTAATAATTTATTTTATATTAACTTATTTATAGTAAATGATTTATAGGAAAAAAGTTGGGTTTTCATATTATATTACGCATATAAATTGGATATAATTGAAAATATTTATTGATAGGAAGAAAGGAAAAAGAGGGGTTGGTCAATATTAGGTTTCATTTTCATTTAGTAACATATTGGGTATTCCATCCCGAACCATGTAAACATGGTTACAATTTGGGCACGTCATCTTGCCTTGTTGAATATGAGTCTGTATTTTAGTAAATAAATAAAATAAAAAAAATAAATTAAATAAAAATTAAATAAAAAATTAAATAAAAAATTAAATAAAAAATTAAATAAAAAATTAAATAAGAAAAATCAAATTAAATTAAAAAATTAAAAAAATTAAATAAAAATAAATTAAATAAATAAAAATTATGAATAAATGAATTCTTTGACGCGTTAAAAGTCCATGATTGATTAATTAATTCATACCTCCAACAAAACTCTATGAAGATTTCGGAGAAAATCTTCATCTAAATCATCAGGTAAAACTTCGGGGAGCGTGGTAATATTGATCTAAGTGATATTAAATGAAATTGACTGAGATTAGTTTTAATTAATAGAATTATGAATATATTTTTATTATAAAATTTGATTTTCACATATATTCAAATTTCAAAAGAAATTTTAATTAAATCAAAATTGATTTAATTTCAAAGAAAATGAAATTCAAAGAAAGAAAAATTTGTTAATTACCTCTTTAGCGGAATTTAACAATGCATTCCACTCTAATTTACGTATCATGTTACGTAGAAACTGTGGGTTGAATTCAGTTTCCTGAACCTCGATCTCGACTTCTGAAAGTTGCAAAGGAAAATTATTTACATTGCAACCTCTGACGTGGCATTGGAGCATATTGTGAGTTACTAAACGCATGTTTTTTAAAAAATTTTATTAAAAAAGAGGGAAAAGTTTACTAATAGGAATGACCTGTTTTGAGAATGGAGGCAAGAAAAAGAGGACACTTTATATTTATATTCTTTCGGAAGCTGTTACCCGAGAAAATTATCAAAGCTGTCTCACCAAGAGAATGGATTTTAAATTAATCATGTTGTGTTGTTCACGTCATCACGTATCATATAATCGGTTTATATATTACATAAACTATTAGCAGATCAATGTCAAATTATTTTTAGTAACCTCTTTGCATAAATTCAAATCCAAAAAAGAAATGTTAACGAACCATTTCCGTCCCACTTTCAATTTTGGTGAAGAATGATTTTTTGAAAAAAAAAAGTTCATCCTCTTTTTTTATTTGTCAAACGAATGAATGAACCAATAACTGTTCACTCTTCTTTTCACAGTGCGGCAACTATCAATAGCAGCTCACTTTCACAATTCTTCAGTTATACGAACTGGAAAAATTTTGGAAGCTACCGATGCTAATTTCAAAAATCTTGTCTTGGAATCTAAGGAACCAGTAATAGTTGATTTTTATGCAGAGTGAATATAATTTTTTTTTTCTTTTTTGAATAAAGAGATCATTAATTGATTTTTTTAATTTTATTTATTCTAATAATTATAATAATGATAACAATAATGATAACAATAATTATAAATATTAAAATAATAATAATAATAATAATAGTTGGTGTGGGCCTTGTAAATTATTGACACCAATCCTTGAACGTGTTGTGACAAGTAATAAAAAAGTCACTCTTGTAAAATTAAACACTGATAATAATCAAGAATTGGCCGAAAAATATTCGGTAATTAAAAGATATTTTTTCATATATTTCATGGTATTTTACCTTTTTTTATCTTATCATTATCATTATCATTCTCATTGTTTTTTTTTTTTTTTAAAAAAAAAAAAAAAAAAAAAATTTAGATTACTGGACTTCCGACAGTGTGTTCATTTCACAAAGGGAGACCCGTTGATCGTTTCATCGGTGTAATGTCCGAAGGGCGTGTCAAGGAATTTGTAGAACAAGCATCTGCTCTAGAGGAATCTAACAAGTAAATAATTTAAATTATTTTAAATTATCTAAACAATATATAAACCGTGTAATATAAAAACGGAAATAGATTATAAGGGTTCTTTCATGTTTTTCTGAATTGGATGTTTATGATGTTTATGATAAAATTAAAATTGTTTATGTTTACGTAATTGCTTGGGTGATCAATATTTAAATTACGTAACATTGATTTTCTCGAAATTCGATTATTCATTGTTATGAAAGATAAACACTTTTACACATTTAAGGGTGCTGGAATACCTTTATTAATAAATATTAATAATGTAATAATTAAAGTAATGATTAAAGTAATAATCAAAGTAATTATTTAAAGTTTTAATTTATAAAATGAGAAACCAATGGAATAACTTAATCAAATCTAGATAGGAACACAACTACCAAGATCAGGAATTCCGAATATTGTCTTATGCATTAGGCCATTTATGGGATTTTTTTAAAAAACAAACGAGAGGTATATTTAACCGGTAAAATTATTGGGAAGACAAATCTATGTATAAAATGTATAAAGATTCATTCATAATTTAACACATATCACCCAAACATTCCAAACATTCTACACATTATGTTGCACACTATAAACAATAAATTGTTCATAAAATTGAATATTTTTTTAAAAAAAATGTACAAAAGTAAATACTACCCAAGATTACAAATAACTTTAGTAAACTGGGTCCTGAAACTTTTGCCGGAAAAAAATATATTCATATGAATACTTTACAAATTTATCATCTCTTTTGATTTTGCAACCATTTGTAGACGAAAAAGAATATTTCATTAATTATTTTCGTTTGTTCTTAATGGTGCACTATGGATTTATTATTTTATATATAATATATAATATATATATATATAAAATATGTGTGTGTATAAATAATTAAATATTACCGCCACATTTCCTAACTTACCTTTATTTTATTAATAAGACCAATGACTAATCCGGAAATAATAAAACTTGGTGTAAAAATATATACAATAAAATTATAGGTTGTTTTCTATGTTTCTCTCTCATTTGAAATTCAATAATACCAAAATTAGAGTCATTTAATGAATAAATGAGAAAGATTATAAATATAATTAAATAATAAACATAATAAAAATAATAAAAATAATAAATGATGTAATTCTTTAAAAAAGGATTTCTTATTGAGCTTTTCTCTTACCCTTTCTGTCAACTATTATACTACTATTATTATTTGATATAATCTGTCTATAATTAAAATAAATTAAAGATATGATAAACATTCCTGCACTAAAGATAACATTCATAACGATATAAATATCTGGATATCTCTCCGGAGGTGATAATTTAAATTCCATTATATGAATAATAGCGATCACTAAATATGACCCCTGAAAATCTCAAAAAAAAAGAAAGATTGAATTATTATTAAAATAATATAAATAATATAAATAATATAATAATATAAATAATATAAATAATATAAATAATATAATAATATAAATAATATAAATAATATAAATAAATATAACACGAATAACGTGATTTATGTTCACTCACCATAAATAAATAATTAAGAACAGGTAATTTGGATTTTTGTTGAGTAAAAGAACCAAGCCAATTCCACATAAATAATAACACAAGATATGGTAAAACCAAATGATCCTTTTTTAATAAAGGAAACATGCTAAAAGGGAATTAAAAAAGAATTGGGTGAATAAGTAAATATTTATTCTCAATCAATCAATCAATCAATAAAAACTAAATCTTTATTCTCATTATTTAATCATTCAAAATAAATATTCACACAGTCATTAAATATTTAAAATATTAAAAAAAAAAAAAATACCTAAACATCGAAATATTGTTGAACCATGAACTCCATAAAGGTTCATCTATGATCAATAATGTAATAGGTAATGCTGGTAACAGTATGGATTTTTCATGTACTTGAAAAGAAAACATGAAGAAAATCATTGAAGTATTCGCCAAACAGTAAACGAGATTACGTTTATTTGGTAATGACCAAAGATGAATGCATGAAGGTAAGATCGCCAATAATGTGGTAATGAAACTAATAATAATTATGATTATAATAATTATAATTATTATTCATTAAAAATGTAAATCAATGATTTAAAATCAATTTGTCATCAATATCTTTACCTTAATCGTACTAAAGATTGAATATCAAACATTTCTCGCAGTTTGATAATTATATTTATTGCACACCAAATATTAGCGACTTTATCTTCATACAATCCACGTTGTAATGGAAATATTCGTGTGACAACTTGAGAAAGGTTTTCAAATGAATCTAGGAAAGGAAAAAACATTATACCAAATGTTATTAGTACTGTCCCCCCTAACTTTAAAAAAAGGATTATCCTATAATATAGAATATAATAGTATAATAGTATATAGTATACACAAAAAATACAGTATAAAATAGTATAAAATAGTATAATATAGTATAATATGGTATGATATATAAGGTTAAATTGATTATTAAATATTTAAACATAAAAATATTTTTTAAAAAAAAAAAAAAAATATATACTAAAATATTTGTGAATTACCCTTCTTTATTTTTCCTAAAACATTTTCCAAGTAAATAAGCAAAAATTGCTGGTGCAAAGTATAACGCCATTTGTTTAAAACTCAAAGCAAGGCAAAAGAAAATGCTTCCTAAGATATCATAGTCATATAAAAAACAATTTATTGCCCAAAGCGTAAGTCCCAACATTACTGAATTGTATCTAATATGAAATAATATAAATGAAATATGACCGATAATTATGTAAGTAATATTATAATAATAATAATAATAATAATAACTAACTAACTAACTAACTAACTAATTAATTAATTAAAATTTTTTAATAAATTTGCATACTGGAAATGTCCATGATCTATAAGGATTAAAGATGGCTGCAAAAGAATTAATAAAGTAGCCAATTCCTATTAAAATATAAAAATGTAGAGTGTTAATTGGATATTTAATTTTATTAATTTTGATTTAGATGAATTAATATTATACCTTTTTCTTCCACGAATTATCATCAAACCACCAATTCACAAACACGAACACAGAAGGTACATATATCAATAATTCTAATATTAGAACTGAAGACCTCATAAATAATTTATTATTCTCGCTTTCATAACCTCGCGATTGATCTAAGATAAACCAATTAGAATCAAACGTGGAACCTCTAACAAGGTAAATAAATATATATCAATATAAATTACTAAATATAAATACTAAATATATAAAAAAAAAAAATGCTAAATATAAAATAAATTACATTTTTCCACATAACCAGCTAACATATGCTGTCAATGGAGGATAATCAAGTCCCCACCATTCTAAATCATAGTAATACCATTGATTTATTGGGACGTGCAATGTTAATTCCATCCAATGTCTTTGTGCTTCGTAATCCCCATACATTGGTGGTGTATTATATCCTAAATTTTTTCAATTTATTCAATTTGTTTAAAGATTTATCTTATTTTGAACAACTAATAAATTCTTAAACTTTAAAAATCATCCAATTCTTTAGATCATATAACGAGTGTAATGATTTGAATTAAAACTTGCCAGAGTATGGATTTAGCCCTACCGTCCATCTTACGTAAATTCCAAAAATCAATATTATTATTCCTGACCATTTTTCAAATCTATTTTGTTCTAACCAATTTAACCAACGAGTTGCTGGTGAATCTAAATTATATTCTGTTTCCGAGTTTATCAACCTGTTATAACTTGATTCTTTTTTTGTTCTTTTTGTTCTACTACTAGGCTTTGTAGATTGCATGCCTTTTGACTAAAAGATAAAAATGGTATGTAACTGTCATCAACACAAGTTATCGACAAGGATCATGTGAAATATCAACCAATCATAAGCTTCTGATAAAAAATTTCAAGAGGGATCTTTATCCTATGCCCCAGTTTATAGATTCTTTTCTGTACCCTATGTCTCTTCCGAATATTATAGTAAATCAATCCCTGCAGATCATTTTCGTAAATGGGGTAGAAATGATCGACGCTATCTGTTAAAGGTATCGTTTTGATGCAACTAATACATATATGCATTGTCATGTGATTTATAGAATAACAAAATCATGTGATCATCAAATAATTAATTGAAATAACTATAGGTATATCAAAAAAGATAACCATAGATCTATCAAAAACGATATCTTAGCGTTTATAAGATATCCCTAACCCATGCGTTTATAACGAAGAGACATGTGAAGTAGTGTTATTAAGTCCGAACAAAACAAGATGCCCAATCGAACCGACTAGTCGTCGGTTTGGTTGGGTTTCTAAGTTGACGGGGTCAAGCCCAATGGGGTCAATGGAATTTGATGGAGTCGATGGCAACGACCCCATCAGTCTTAACAATACGGTCCAGCTTTTCAAGTCGGACCGTTAATAACACTAATGCGAGGACATAAGTCTCCGAGGATTTATAATTTAACATAACATTTATTTTTTATTATAATTTAATGAATTTTAATTGTTTTTATGAGTACATTTCAACAGTTATATTCTTATTAACCAACTAAACTATATAATTATGTATTCTCTAAATACAAAAGTGTAAAAATGTTAATAATAAAAAACAAATCCATTTTAATCCTTCGCATCTTCTATACCACCATTTCCAATCGCAAATGTAGCTTCACCTTCTGGAAGACATGGCGAATCATAAATTTTGCAAACCCTATTTTCACCTTTACCTTTACGAAGATATAATCTATAATGATATAGTAATGATATTGTAAATTAATTATTTAATTATTTATTTATTTTATTTATAGAAAACAAAAAACAATTTTATTTACCTTGTCGTTGATGCATGTGCTATAATGTTACCACCAATTGGTTTTTTATCTGAAGCGCCAGGAAATAACATGTTTCCATCAACAGTCGCCACAACTTGATTTGTAATGACTACCGCAATACCAAACTGATTTCAGAAACAATTAAATTAATATATTCTTCAACATAATATTCAAAAAACTCCAAATAATTAACATATATATGTGTATTTTACCTCATCAGCCAAACGTAACAGACCACGCAAAAATTTTGCTAAATGCATTTGACGCGCTGCAAGTTCTCCCCGGCCAGAATAATCTGTTCGATATAATGCTGTAACACTATCAACTATAATAAGGGAAAACCTAAAGGGAAAACATGGAAAATATTGAATTGAGATGATTTGATTTCTTTACTGAAATAAAAGTCAATATATATCATCATTATATCAATGTATCAATTAAATGAGAAAAAACCTGGCTTCTGTCATCATGGCGGCTGCTTGTATTAACAAATTCATTTGGTGATCTGTATTATAGGCTCTGGCGACGGCTACATTATCTAAAACTTCAGCATGTGCTACTCCAAAACGTTCTGCAATACTGACTAATCTTTCAGGCCGAAATGTTCCTTCCGTATCTATATAAATGCATTTTCCTTCTGCTCCTCCATTATCAACGGAGAGCTATGTATAAGATAAATTAAGATTTATCATTATATTCAAATAAGAAATATATTATATGATTAAAGAATAATAAATGAATGATAAAAACAATAATAAAAAAAACAATAATAAAAAGAAAAAACAATAATAAAAAGAAAAAAAAAAAAAAAGAGGAAATCTTGTACCTGACATGTAACTGCTAATGTATGACATAATTGACTTTTTCCAGTCCTAAATTCTCCAAAAAGTTCAGTAATGGAACCAGATTCAATGCCACCTATAAATTTTATAGTATAAAATTGATTTAAAAAATAAATTCATATATTGAATAATCAACCAAATAGAATGAATATCATTATTATTATTATTATTATTACCTCCAAGAAGTTTGTTTAATTCATTAGATCCTGTCGTTATATAAACATAATCATTTCTCCTTTCTTGAATAGAAGTTGCAGTTTCAAAACCCATTGTAGGAGCCATTTTGAAAGCTGTATTAATTAATGAAAACATTCACGTAATTATTATTATTATTATTTACAATGTTCTTTTGAATGGGAAAAATAAAATCAATCAATTTAACTTTCCTTCAGCTTGAATTTTATCTACTTTTGCTTCTGAAATTCCTTTGATTGTCAATAAAGCTTTTCTTGGTGAAAAAGCAACAGACTGAACTGTGGTATATCCATTATCTGCAAGTTTTTTTATATCTGAAGAATTTATACCACTTTCCTAAATATTACAATATTTAATGGTAAAGTTAATGTAAAATATAAATAAATAAACCATTGAAGTTTACAATTTATATTATAAAAAGGAACCTCAAGTTTATTAATCGGCGTGTACATTAATTCACCTTCCCCATTTTCTTCCTCAATAGTTTCTTCAATTTCAGGTTCGGGTTCACGTTGTTCACGTTCGCGAGGCATTTTTAAATAGAATTTTAAAATAACACTTTAAAAAAATAACACTAAAAATTACACTTTAAACAATTTAAAACAAAAGGATTAAGTAGGTGATCGATTTAAAACAAATTAAAACGCGTACATTATTAAATAAATATCGCAAATATCACGTTACTTAATTTGTTGTTATTGTGGCTTATGTGGCTAATTTGATCTGTTTTTGATCTACAAGAAATAAGAAAAATTTCTCAAATAATTGTTGAAATATTAATTTTGTTTGATCAAAAAAATTGTCTAATCGAAACAAAAAACCTGGAGATTTTAAATTTATAAACCTTTTTGAACAAAAAAATCTGCAATATTGAAGACTTGTATTATCTAAAGATGATATTTGCAATTATATATTGCATATTATGATATTAGGGCATGTTAGAAATTAGCTGATTTCTCTTTTGGTTAAAAATTCATCAGTAAATTTCAATAGGCGATGATCAACGAAGGATTTTTGTATTTTTTGACTTCGCTCACGATTTGCGAAGCGTAGAGCGATTTTCTACTAAGGTGTTTCTAATGTAGAAAGAAAGGCCTTGTTCTTTGCTACAAAATTATATGTATTTCATCCAGGTATCATCAATATTCGAAGAGTTATTTGCGTTTAAATTCGAACGTCTGTGAAAAATTTATGCCATAAATTTTCTGTAATTCTGGCTAGAATTATGAAAATTCCGAAAATTTATGGCATAAATTTTTCACAGACGTCCGGAATTTAAACACGAATACCTCCGCGAATATCGATGCTACAGGAATGAAATACATATTATCTTGTAACCAAAAACTAGGGCTTTCAGTCTGTCATAAAATATCTTAGTAGAAAATTGCTACCTGTCATGTAAATCGTGGATGAAGTCAAAGAATAGAATTTTTGTATGTAATCTTCAAAATATCACGTGATTTTGCGTAATATAATATATACTGTATACTCACCTAGCAAAAGTATCCGACCACTTAAAAATTATTAATTACAAAGTAAATTTTTATCCGTTAATAACTCGTGA